>BGPR01002197.1:37569-50811 GCA_013235015.1 Araneus ventricosus | reverse complement strand
AAATGTTCATATTTTAGAACTTTTCACCTCTGTAGCCCCTCAGAAGACATTTAACGGTTAAAATGATCGTTTTCTCCCTCCAAATCAAATTAATGGCCATAAAATTTACCGGACAGTGATAAAAATAGGGGGGGGGGGGGGGGCCCGGGGGACGGGGGGGGGGGGGGGAAAAGGGGGGCATATTCGGATTCAGGGGGTCATTTTACATAAAAATTTGCAGGAATGGTGTCGGGGCCGATTTTCATGCAGCGCAGTGATATTAGTGTCAAATCCATAAACTAACCTTCGCACAATAATTTACCTTACAGTTTGCTTTTTGTATCAATACCAGTGTAACATCTTATGAGGTGTATATTTTTAGTTTGTTTTCTGTATTAAAGCATAAGGACTTTGCTCCTGAATTTGTGTTGCTAAATATTCACTGGTTTCAATAAAGTGGTTAAAACAACGTGCTATTCTTTTTTATAGAGTATGAGTACCGTATTTTAGTAACAGGACAAAGTTTTTAACAGGGTCGGAACTGGAACTTTTTTATGACTACTTACAAGTCGCCATTCGTCTTCCAAAATATTAAAAATAATCCATACCCCCAGGTCTAGGCCCCCCCCTTACAAACTACCATATGGACGCCCTTGGTTGTGAGCCAAATGCCTTCATGTTGTTGTAGCGCGAATGTTTGGGGAGTGGGTTGATATTTTAACTCGAATCTCGCCGGCGTCGATTTTTTTATACCAAAGATACACTCTAATTTTTTTACACATGATTCTGTACATGGATTCCCCATTTTATATAACCTTATTTATACTAGATAATTTTCATTTTTACATTACTTGATTGTGCTTAATTACATTTAATACAGCCCCCTCACTCCTCTCTTATGTTTTTACCAGCCGCCTTCGGCGACCAGCTTGTTCGTCGGGAATATAATTTCAATTGAATCTCTTGTGCATAATTTTATATATTCATGATTCCTGTAAGCAAGTCATTTTAAATTGTGATAGACATTTAACCCATGTTCTTTTACACATTCACACTGTCATTCACATTAAATCCGTGTACCTGTTTTGTTCAATTTCTATATGAACATCCCTAATCGAGTTAAGAAAAACTATTCGTGTCATGTAACAGCTAATTGCGCTCTGTTGGCTCCAATTTCACTTCCTTATACTCATGCAAAATGCGCATTTGATTTCAACGATGAAAACGGTTTGAATTTCATTGCAACAATGAAAAGTAATGTTATAACAAAAAATATTTTTTAAAAAAATATTAAAATTAAAGAAAAATCGTATGGCGACATAATTGATATCACTGAAAAGATAAGTTTTAATTTATCTAATAAATCTAATTAATTTTCAGACGGTGTAAAAGTCATTTTTGTTTTCTAGCTTTTTCGGAAGTTATCAAGGACAAACACCTAAATTTCGCATCCTTTTTAATTAATTAAAATACTAATTAAGATTTTTTAAGTGGCTCCGAAGTGCACATTCACACCCTCCATAGTATGTTTGTGTCAAATTTCGTAGATCTAGGTCAAAGGTGAGCAAACTACTTACATACCCCTCACTTTGTGAAAATTTTTTCGTGACCCCAATAGGGGTCGCGACCACGTTTTTTGAAGAAAAGTCTTATATTTTTATTGCCAAATAAATTTATTTGAATTTACCGACTCACAAAAATTTCATCGCGACCCCATGGGGTCGCAACCCACGGTCCACTGCGACCACGTGACCACTGCGATCCGTTCGGCTGACAGGTGTATATACTCGCCTTTGCGCAACACTAAACAGCCTTAGTCATAAAACTTTGAGAAAAGGAAGTGTATTTAGAGAACATTTTATCACAACAATGGAAAATTAGTTTTTATTTACTCCGTTACTTCCCACGATATTACGTCCTTAAATATTGCTCCTAGAATTCTCACCCCCTCTAGTGCCAGCTATCTGAAATAGGTCTACAAGAGGAAACGATCCAGTGACACGCAATCGCCAAAAACGAGTCTCCTTGGACAATTCATGCCAAAATCGCATATTCACCAAATCGTCGCAAAACGGAAGCACCATCAGATGCAAAGCTTCATGTCTCTGAAGCGTGACCCGTCAAGAAATCTCTCTCGTGACAATTCCGAGCGTTTCAGAAGTCGTGGACCTCTGGTCATACAAGAGGGGAAAAGCGTTTGGAATTTGCCTGGGAATATAAAGGCGTCGTTTTATGATGTTGAGGTTATAAATACAAAAATGTGCTGGGAGAGCTATAAATGAAATTTATGATGCTTAAGATTATTGTTAAGTTTATAAGAGGAGAAAAGATAAATTCTTCAGCGCCAAAATATCGGGACTGTCAGATTCCTTGAAATAACTATTAAGAAGACGTGCGTCTTTAAGATGAATTTTAAGAATTTTATCAATTTTCTTATTGAGACAGTTTGAAATATTACGCTAAATTTCATGAACTATCTATTAGAGCTATAATTTTCAATCCGCCGAACAGTGGGAAGCTAAAAAACAAAAGAAAGCTTGAAAAGAAAAGAAGTTAAAGATAGATATTTTTTTGTTGGCGCAAAAACAAAACAAATGCCTAAATAGGTACTTAAGAGGAACTAAAAATAAATTTTGCTTTTAATTATTTCAAATTCAGAAAAATCATTGGAAATGAATGAAATTCAATAAAAAATCTTTTGAAGAAGGCTAGGTTTGAACTGATGTAGAAAGTCTGGACCCAACTCAATTACTGAAACGTGTAAGAGGGAAGGCATATAGATACATCAGGTATCAGCAATGAGAGGGAAAGGCTAAAGACAAAACAGTAGAACCTTTATTTTTATATATATTTTACCATATATGACAAGTAAGATGAAAAGTAGTATGCCCCTGGCAAATTTTCTCTTTGCTAGTGTTACGAACACGGAAAGTCACTTCCCAGGAATGCTAGTCTTATGTCTGGGAAGAGACTTCTGCATGGGTATTTATGGAAATTCCGGGGGAATGTAGTCATTGATCCCTGACCTTGGCGATCATTTTGGCGACTTTGACGATAAAATGTAGGATTTCGAACATACTATAATTTTCTCGATATCTCCATTAGAAACCGAGATCCCGATTTCTACAGATGATTCATGTGACGTCACGGCCTGTCGGGGAGACTATAAATAGCGCCGTTCTCGGATCACGAAGGTTTTGAATTGTCTTTGGACTTTAGAACGTTGTCATCGACTCGGATAGTGTCCAAACATCTTTGGAATATCTGTTTGGAGTTTTATCCGCAGTGCGAGCTAGTAAGCTGATAAACGCCGAGCGGTATTGAGAGTGCTGTTACTGTTCTTATTAGTGAATTGCTGTCTGTTGTGTTGCTAATCTGTGCGAGCTATGAAGCTGATAAACGCCGAGCGGTATTGAGAGTGCTGTTACTGTTCTTATTAGTGAATTGCTGTCTGTTTGTGTTGCTAATCTGCGCAAGTGCTGTTATTTCTGCTACCTGCGCATTGTGTTTTCCGGAATATTCGGGATTAAAGAGTCTTTCTCTATTATCCTGCTTGTTGGACTGTTTTCACAGTACACACCGGAGGATTTTTGTAACTGGTTGAGAGATGCTGCATTAGACATACATTACAGCGTGTTATTTTCGAATAATTCATAAACAGTAGCAAGGATGACATCGTGAACCATTCTCTTTTTAGCATACAGGCAACTGTAAACATATCATATTTATCCTTGCAATGTTGGTGCAACCTCCTCTTGTCTGGAGTCCTGAAAATATGTAAGAAAGAACGCGAAATATCATTTTACCTTATTTCTGATATTTCAACTCATTTCTCGAAATATTTTTATTAATAAACCGTGAAACGGGTTCATTTGATCGAGCAATTAGCGACCACTTGATGAGAAATTTGATTTATATCAGTATAGGAAAATATAAAGAAGTCAGGCCATCTTGGGATTCTCCTTCTTCTTGAACCAGTCATGGTCGTTGAATTAAGGCTCACGTTTTAGTTCCAGAACTTAATCTCGAAAGCTAACATTCTGTAAAGTTTTATTGGGGACACACCAACTCCAAAAGATATAAAACCTTGGATTAGTATAGTTGGCAAAAAGAAATGCATCACAACATTTTCTTACACAAGTGCGGAACTATCTCAAAATCCATTTCTACTTGAAACTTAGCCGAAGAAAAGTTTTTCTTTCCTTTCCTTTCCAAACAGTAAACTCTCAGATTTTGTATTAAAATCCGAAAAGGATTCTTTTTAAGTTAAGGGAAAAGCGTTTTAGTCTACTTTTAAGGTTTCTTATTTCGAATAAAAGTAAAAAGGAACAATACAAAATGAAGGTAAATTAATAAAACAAAAAATTATAGCATTAGGCTTGTTTCTTACACGACAGATTCTTCGTTCCAATTAAATTTCGAATTCATTGCGCATCTTGAAGAGAGAAAAATGGCCTAAGGTCACAGCCCAATGTAAGACATGCACAACATCAGTGCTATCTAATATATAAACATAGATTGAAAGCGCAAGAAAGTTAATCGTATCTATATTAACACGATTTAGGGACAATGTACCGACTTCTAGATGGCATTAAAGCAATGAATAGGACAAAATTAGTTAAGTTTTAAAAATAACAGCATAAAACATTTCTTACACGTCACATTCGCTATGCCAATTAAATTCTGGAATCTATCGCATTTTACGGAAAGAAAATTCACCTAAGGCCACTGCCCAGTGTAAGACACGTGCAACGTAAGGGCTATCTCAGATACAAGCACACTTTGCAAGCTCACTCGAATCTATATAAAAACGATTTGGGGACAATCTTTTGACTTCTCTAGCACATTAAAGCAAAGAGTAGGACAAAATTATAATTCACGATATAATGTTTGATGCCATCCATGACGCCTTTTGATATAGATTTCTGGAAGCATTCGTTCATTCACGAGTGATGAGAGATGTGAATAACAATGAATTAAGACTCTTATGAAAGAGAATTCAGTTTCGGTTTCCCTCCGACCTTTTTGACCGACGGAGCGCTCATTCGGAAAAGCATCTCTCATTCGGATTACTTAATTATTTCTCTCAGCAGTGCAGATGGTTTATAGATGAAAATTCATAATTTTTTTCAATGGGTATTTAATTCATCACGTTCTTTTAAATGTACAGGGTGAATAGCTGTATCCTTTTACAACGAAATTACGCTCGAGCGAAGATAGCTAGGGTAGTGGAAATGATGTCTACTTGGAGTAAACAGGGATTGCACTATCAGTTGAGACTGATTACCACGCTCCTAGCAGCGAAGCTTAGAAGACAACCACTTTATCTTGAAAACTATTGTGGATTACGGTTGCAAAATGTAGAGAGTCACCTAAATGGATGGCGCTCTAATCAACCATTACAAACACCGTATAAAATCATCCATTAAATACATCGTTAGCACTAAACATACCATGGCCTGTCAAAATGACCGGTTACAGACTTTTGATAAGAAAATAATGTTATCACTTTTCCACACTTGATTTCATGACCTTTTGCATTAAATATATGCAATTAAATTTTCATTATTTTTCTATTGCTTATCCTGATAAAGATGGATAGTCTACCTTTATTTACCACGACAGGCCATTTTGACAAGGGGAAAAATGTATGGTCTTACATGGTTATCGGATCAGAAAATATGATGTATATTCCACATACATGTCTGTCTGTCTACGATGACGATAACTCAGATTCGAAACTCTAGTCTTAAACATCGTAACATGGTTATCGTATGCATCATGCATGATTTATGTTGGATTCATCTGCCTTGTCTTCGTCAACATTGGCGAAAGCACGTTTAATGATTGTTGTTTTCTGCGAAAATAACTTTATAGAAATGCGCAAAATAAATTTTTGTTGAATTATTACCTTAAAGTTACTTTGATGAACATTTCCTTAATAAATAGATATTTATTATATTCAGTCAAGAAAAAAAGTTTTTATCTCAAGACCGGTCGGGTTACTTTGACCCGTTACAGTGCAAATAGGTATATAATAGATGTCGGTAAGTGTAGTGTTCATCAAAAAGTAAAGCAAATCACAAGACATCCAATCACCTTCCAACTACGTCAGAAAATGTGTGAAAAAGCGTCGCATAAGACATTTATTTAAGCATATTAATTAAGCATATTAATTATAGAAATTAACATTTTAGTTAGAAATTATTGATTAACAGCAGGTTCGTGAAATATTACATGTCAGTAATTACAGTAATATGTGTTCTGTTGGCAGCAATCTGTACCAAGTAGTCTGTATACAAGTCTGCCTCTGTGGTCACTTAATTTCACAGGTGTACACTACTATCCTGTGGCCCAAGAGCTAATAACTCAACCGTTAGAGGTATGCGTATACTTCCAATTGGAAAAATGCTTAAAATGACGTAAATAATTATATTTTGTTGTCGTTGCTTCTTATTCCACTTGTTCTAGTCTTCAATAAGACCAAGTCCAAGAGTCCGCTCGCCCACAGAAAGTCACGAACCAGCGCAGGTCTTTCAAAGAGCTTCTAGCTCCATATCCACTCTTCTATAGCTCCATAAATGAGAGCAGATGATCTGGAGAAGATTGGAATTATATTTTACTACCCCCTACTCGTTCCACTCGTCTACCCCCCAAGAATCACGTTGTGATTCTTTTGGAATCACTACGTGATCATGGCTCGCTGTGCAGTTGAGTGTCTGATAGTAATAAGAAATTATAAATACATTAATTACTGAAAGTAAATTTAAATTATTTGAAATAGCATAAAATTCTAAGATTAATTTTTCACCAATTACTAAAAACTAATCAATATCTAAAATTAAAAATTTACCTTTATACCATATATATGTAAATGTTAGAAAGAAATTTGAATGTTGAAACGTATGATAAGATGTTTACAAATAAAAATTATTTTCATCAATCAGAAATCAGTCACTTAAAACTTCTTGGTACACACAATTGAATGTTTTTTCAACAGTTTCATTAGCCCTAACTTTATTCTAACAAACTTCTAAATATCCACACTTCTCAATGAATTGTTGCTCAGAAAAGCTCCGCCCAGGTATACACACTCTCTGCAATAATTATTTAGCCAAGAAAGATATAACTTTTCTCTCTGGGTAGCTATTTATATGTTAAAACCTCAGAAAATTTGAGTTTTCGAAAAATGATTTAATACCATTTCACAAACTTTTAATTTAAAAAGGACAGTTTAAGGTGACAAATGGCTTTAAATATGTTCAGATTCACTATTCTAAATTATAAGCAATAATAATTATTTACTTTTCCCTTTATAAAATTAATAAAATAGCCTTTTTTCAAGATTTTTAAAAAATTATAAAATTCTCGCTTTTTACACCAAAATTTTAAACATGGTTTTTTCCCACAGAAATGATGATCATAAAAGCTTTGCCACATGTATACACACTCACTGCAATAATTATTTATCCAAGAAAGTTATAACTTTTCTCTCTGGGTACCTATTTATGTGTTAAAACCTCAGAAAATTTGAGTTTTCGAAAGATGAGTTAACCCATTTCACAAACTTTTAGCTTAAAAAGGACACTTTAAAGTGACAAATGGCTTTAAATATGTTCAGATTCACTAATCAAAATTATAACCCATAAAAGTATTTACTTTTACATTTATAAAATTAACAAAGAAGCTGTTTTTTCAAAATTTCAAAATTTCTTCTTTTTTCACCAAAATGTTAAACATGTTTTTTTCACTGAAATAGTAGAAAATCTCCTCTACATGGATAAAAGATGTTCATGTCAACTATGTTCCTGTAGCTCGGAAACTTCGTTGGGTACACAAAAACGCTTGACTCTATTTTGTTCATTCCGATTGGATCGTCTTGGCCATTAGGACTCAACCCTCCATTCCCTGGATGCTTAGGGAACGCGGTGATAGTTCTTCTCTGATTACCCTGTCACAGCCTTATGACTGCGAGAATAAACGATCTGAGACAGTCGTAAAACCTTAGAGTTTAGAGACCTTATGTATAAACATAAGGTAATATAATTTTTGTAAAAGTTATTGTTGTTATTATGTTATGAATGATGTTTTAAACGAAGAATGAATGGTTGCGAAGTGGTCGAATGAATGAGGCATGCAAGGTGATAATAAATGATTCCCTTTCAACATAATCCATCTCACCCCACCGGAACTAAAACATTCAAGTTTAAATTAAGTTCAAATAAGGATTAAACTGATTAAAATTCTTGTCAAGAGTCGGAAATTTTGGCTCCAGAGACCGTGCGCTTCGCCCACCAACTCTATCACTAACTTGTTTAGGCCCTATTAACACGTGAAAACTAGGGGTGGTGCCAGTGGGGGGTCCGAGGAGCCAGAGGCCCCTGTCGGGGATGCTGTGCCCCTCCCTCGAGTCGGGGCCAATTTTTGTTCCCAGTTCAAGCAAAGGAATGTTCATCTAGTAATAAATAAACATCTGGTGAAAATTTGAGAGGGTCATCATTACGACTCCTCCTTATACAGCATGCTATGCCCCTTCGTTGAGCAGACCGTGCCCGCCCCTGTCAGGAGGACTCTAACCCGACTCCTGTGAAAACATTTGTTAGGCCATTCAATAATTATGAGCTCTCTCATAACTTGACTCATCACTGACTGCAATAGAAACGTGTTTAACTCATAATTCTAACTCTAATTTTGTATCCTTCCGTTTTGGTTTCCTTAGTCATCGATCAGATAAGGGACAACCAATCATGCGAACTAGAAAGAAAAATCGAATCTCCTTTTGATACAGCATGGAAATAATGTTTTTCCGACATTTTATGACCGAAATGGAGACATTAAATCAGTGGGTTCGGTTTTAAAGAATAACAAGTGTTACGTTTCAATCAAACTTTCCTTAACTGAACCACTCAAAATTTATAGATTTCGCTCATAAATCTGCCTCAGTTGAGGCAGTAAGAATCACGCAATAGCTATTGGCTATAGAACTGTGTTGTAGAAACCGAAAAAAGCCAACAATTTATATGCGAAGTGTTTCAAAAATCTTTCTCTTTCTGGAACTTTGGGAAAGTTCTCCAGCATACGGATGTCGCACAGAATGTGGGTTAGAAAAATTTGAAACTAAAACAAAGTAAAAAATTAGAATTCTAGACCCGAAGAATCACAGCACGATAATGTTTTAGGCTTAATTCGTCTGTTTTTATTGATTTTACAGATTTGCGCTTAATTATATAGCAATGATAGCACACGAAAAATGGTTTTAATATCATCGCAACACGCGTGCAGTCACTAAAATAATGAAAGGTATTGTTTTAGAATATGCTTAAAATAATTTTATAGCAATGATAGCACCAAAAATGTATTTAATATCGTCGCAACACGCGTGCAGTCACTAAAACAATGAAAGGTATTGTTTTAGAACATGCTTAAAATAATTTTATAGCAATGATAGCACCGAAAAATGTATTTAATATCGTCGCAACACGCGTGCAGTCACTAAAACAATGAAAGGTATTGTTTTAGAACATGCTTAAAGTAATTTTTAAAAAAAATTTTTGTAGTTACAAAAAACTTATACGGAAATGTCATTGACGTGACTGAAAATCCTATTTTTTTTAAAAAAATTAAAGTGGCGTAAAGTTTAGTTATATTAACGTCCCGTTCTGAAGCAACGCGAGGGCATACTTTGGGACGTACCTCGTAATTTTGAAATGCAGCTCAGATGACGAGGACGACACCTGAGCTGGTACCCCCTCTCCAAACTTCCTCACCACACCAACGGGGAGACATTTGGCCCCCTACGTATGACTTAACATGAAACAGGCCCAATATACGACGGATCTTTAGTAGAAGTAAGTTTCGAACCTGGAAACCTCCGGTTCCGATGTCGAGACCTTACCACTAGGCCACAGCGACCTAAAAGTGGTGTAAAAATGGTTTTAGGCGACAATATACTCCGAATTTACTGAGGGAAAATGCGGACGATATTACGATTAGTTTTTAGTGACAAATGTAATTAAAATTTTAAAAACCCTTTCTTAGCGAGAAACCACTACCTAAGAAGTAACTACGTGCCAAATTTGGTAGATGTAGGTCAAACGGTCTGCCAGTAGAGAGTTTTGACGATTTTTGCATCATGCATGTAACATGATGCAATTTGCGAATAGAATCTAGCCTATTAGCATTATCATTTTAAAAAGATTGTGGTTGTGTTACGCAACCAAACTGTCTCGATTGGCATCAATAAAAGCCATCTAAAGAATAGAGAGGTATATTTGGAAATCCATCAACGTTCTGCCAACTAATTTTCGATTTTTTACAAGGCTGAATTTATAACTATTTTTTCATGTTACACAGGATATTAAAGTAGATGCAACATAATATGATCACTTCTGAACATAAGAACTTTGATAACATTGAACCGATTGATAACAATAACCGAATTGGGTGGAAACAACTACATTTCTATCGCATCAAGGGAAAAGGGGAAAAAACACTTACTTAAGGGATATTTATAATTTATTTCAAAAATAACAATTTAAAAAACTCATTAAATGTTGCTTGTCAACAATTATTCCTTAACAGTTTACTTATGGATTTTTGTTTAATTTGTTGAACGATGCTGTTCAAAATATCAAGTGCTTGCCTCATTTCCAAATCCGTTGACGGTTTTTACAAGTGGAGCGAGAAATTCTGTGAACGTCAATCGTTGACGCTGGTTGAAAATAAAGGATTGGTCAATTCTTCAAGATTTGATCTTTCTTGTGTTTTCTTCTTTTACAAAGCCTTTAATGATCTGATTAATTGCAGTGATATACTTAGCTCTATGCATTTTGCTGTGCCTGCCAGATCTTTAAGAAACAAAAGTTCATTTCAAAATGTGTTTTCGAAATTTAACTATGTGAACAAGTTCTCTTTGTACAAATTTTATAGAATTTTTAACAAGTTCTCTGATGAATTTGGCATTTTTTATGTCTGTTGGTGTTTTTTAAATTGAATTGTTCACAACTTTTAAATTCATGATGTTTTTCCTTCTGCCTTTTACAATAGTTATTTCTAAATTTTTGATGCTGAAGTGTATATAAACCAGAAATGAATTTTCTCACGCATCAAAAATAAGTCATTTTAATTTCGCCAAAATATATATATCTTTCAAAGAACGATTAAAAGATGGAAGAGTCAATAATCATGAAAGCGAAAGCATAACTGCGTAATCTTCTTGTTGCCTGTCACATTAGCAATAAATGCCAGCTTCGAGTTGAGTTGTTGTACGCAAGCTACAAAGCATTTTAATTGTTCCGTGTTCTATTGCATTCATTTTTGTAATTCTGCATCGTTTTTTAATGTTTTTATAAGCGTTTGTGTTCAATCGTTGCACTCTGTGATTGGATTTTTGGTTTTCTAATGTGTGTTTTCTTCTTTAAATAAATAAATAAAAATATAGAGTTTATGGAGTTTTTTACAGGTTATCTGGTTAACCTTTTGTTTTTTCGTGGCATACGTTCTGAACTAACAAATCATAATCTAGTTTTGGAGATTAGTTTTGCATGTTTAACCTTCAATAAAATAAATAAATAAGTTTGATATTTTTTAGACCTAAATAACGTAATATCTTGCTATTCAACAAAAATACAACAAACTAACTGAACTTAAGCGACAAAATAATTGAAGGAAAATAAGAGTAGAATCCTGCCTGAGGACTTCATCAAGGGCCACCCCTCGGTGTGCATTTATTTTTCATCTGATGTAATTTTTAGGTGATATTGAAGTTCTCTCTTTTAGATTTGACTTTTGTTATGCATATAGATTGACCTTCTACATTCAATCGACAAAATGATGTGAGAAGATTATGTTGGTGATTAGGAACTAAAAATTGCATATTAAAGAAATTTCACATATTTTTGATAACTTTGAAAGGAATCTGTCACAGGAAGTTATAGACTTATTTTGATAAAATAAAATTTATTTATTTTAAGAAGTCGAGTACTTAACAGCTAATGCTATAACAAAGAGATTCAGAAAAATTTTAAAATTAAAAAAATTAACGAAAACAGCCAAATTTCGCCACTTTTTAGGAAATTTAAGGCTCATTCGAGACGGTAGATTTCAATGAATTTAAGTGATATTTTTTCTTCACTTTATTTCTCACCAATTCGCAAATTTTCCCGCTGTATAGTGACACAAAAATAAATTTTGATTTTTTTCGGCCACCTTTCTGTTTTGTTATATTAACGTCGTTTGAAGCAACATGGAGCTATTTTGGGACGGACCTCGTCATTTTGAACCTTGGTCAGAATCCACACACGCCCATTCTCCTTTATTATTTGTAGAGATCAATTATTTTCTGAGGCAGTATTGTTTCATTTTTCCAGTCTCATTAAAAATGTCGAATTTCGATTAAAATAAAAGTTTGTTACTTTATTAAACTTTTAAACATTGATTTGGAATGTAATGTTTATTTACAAAAAAATTTCTGTTGATCTCACACCTATTAATCATCATTATTTTCGATATTTCCGTGTGTAACAACCTACTACGGGGCAGATTATTACAAATCCAGTTTTAGGAAAAGAGTATAATAAATATTTTATTAAGTCATTTTTGACCAAAATTCTACTTAAATTCTACATTAGATTAACAGATGTATAAATATAGCGTATTAATTCTAATTGTTTCCGTTGGTAAAATCAATTTTTTGCTTTCCACAAAAAATTGTATCAATGTTCCCGCATTTCCCCTATTTCATAAAAAGTAAATTACACTATTCTGAAGGTAAACAAACTTCAAAAAATTCTTCTATCTGTTTTTCATTGAAATTAATTCTCCATCACTGTAAATTAAAAAATGTGAGGGTGATCCAAATTTGGCGACTCTTCCTTACTACCTTTGTCGAAGCCAAGACTCTGCCACAACAATTCTGCGGCCCTTCCATATCGTGGTGAAAGTACTATTCACGAAGTGTTTGGCCCCAGTTGAATTATGAATTCCTATCCGTTAACAGTATATTAAAGCATATTTTTAACCTCTCGGCAGTTTTCAGTTATGGTGTGAATGTTCTAATTGTTACGACGGAAGCAACTATTCATTTTTTATGTCTTATTCAATCTTCAATTGTATATATATATATATAACAGATTTAACACAACATCATGAGTTTTTACCATGAGTCTGATGTGACTTTTTTGTATTAAATCAATCTATGCAGGGGAAGGTGAGGAAAAACCGGGTACCTAAGACTCGAAGGTTTGTTGGAGCTAAACTATTCGA
>BGPR01002197.1:19512-37559 GCA_013235015.1 Araneus ventricosus | reverse complement strand
AACCGGGTACCTAAGACTCGAAGGTTTGTTGGAGCTAAACTATTCGACATAGAACTTTCAGCATTTTACTAAAATACTCGTTGTTTATCGGAGTACAATATATCTTTCAGGAAAAGTCATAATTTCACTACTTTTTTAACAAGGATATTTTTTATTAAAAAAAAGTCATACCACTGGGTACCCATGTTAACTTTATGAGAAATTAGGAAAACTCGATTTTCAGCGGAAAAAGAGCAGACATTTTTATTTGATATGACAATTGAAGAATATTAGTTACAAAATTCATATATAAAGCAGTTGTCTTCTTCCACCGCGCCACTGTAACTTTCATGGGCGCAGCTAAGACAGTTTCTACATTAAATTTACCCTTCTCGTTTATTTAAATTAGAAAATACATACTTCAAATATAAGCAATCAACGTCTGTTGTGTTTTATCGTCTTCATCGGAGGAATCATCACTATTGACTGTCCCTGTCTTACACCACTTAGAGTACTCGATTTTACCCCGAGTTATACCCCCCCAGAGATTATAAAAACCAAAATAGAACCGCGCAAATATTGGACAAAATGATTATTGTTTGATAGGGTATAAATCCTTAGTAAACGTATAGTAAGCTGGACTAAATATAGCTTTCAGAACTGTAATGATTATTAAGTAAGGATGGCTTAAAATTAAACGAACATTAGAGAGTTGACGTCTTAAAACAAACTTTCGCAGACGCAGTAAATTTAACAGCTACAATACGTCTCTATGACTGTTCCTTTTTTTGTGGACTAATAGAGTATTATTTAGTACCTGTCCGCTAGAAAAGAGAACTAATAGAGCCAAAATGAAGGGTACAAGGGTTTTAGCCAATACCCGGTTTTACCCCACTCTCCCCTACATACCTAATTTCAATAAAATATGCCCCGTAGTTTTGAAGATAATTAACCAGACGTGACGACTTTCTTAATTTAAACACAAATGTAAATAAAAAAAGACATTCACAATTTTTTAATGACTAATAATTTAGAAGTGTGATATTCTTTACTGATGCTAGATTTCGATAACTAAAAGTTTAAAATGAACTGTTTTTCGATTATGTTTCGCCATTTTCCGACAGGAAAGAAGACCGAATATCAGCTGTTGCTAGATTTGATTTTAACGGATAAATATGCATTTCTCTTCTATTTTTATATATGCGATTAATATTTTAATTTATTTTCTGCATATCAAATATTTGTTTGTAACAGAACAAAATGTCTTTTGCTTTATTTCTGTTGTTTCTTTTGATTAAGGGTTTATTTCTTAATTTTCTTGACATAATTATTTTGGAAGGTATTGATGAACTACCGAATTAAAATCAGCTATTAATTGCCAGTTTCTTGAAGGAAATTATGTTTTTTTAAAAGTCTTTCAGGCTTTTATTGTCAACATAAATAAGCTATCAGTTATTTTTCAATGCCAAATAACACCCAGCTATTTTTATTCTTTTCTTAAAGAAACAAAAAAATCAATTAATTTAATTGAACTTTGCTTATGTTGTTCAGATAATGATTTACTTCAGGAAGATATCGGCTTTTATGAAGCAGTTCCCATTCAAATTGTCAGGCTTTTTTGCTTGTCTGTAAGAAATTTTGCAGGTCTTGGCATAATTTATATAACCTTTTTGTTGCATGACATTAATTACGAAGTTTGAACAAAATATTCGTCTCGGCTTCTTTCATTAAGATAAAAACGAAACATTTTAAGCTAATACAAAGGAAAATGCAATTAATTCACATGTTCATCGATTTCTAAAATTGCTTTGAAATTAAATATGTCATCTTTAAGATATCAGAGATTATACCAATACGGTAACAAATAATATTGTTGATGAAGGAAATTTCTGATTCTAATTTACTTGTGTTTGTGTTACGGATGATGACTACAGTCTTCTTTAGCCTTTGTTGAAAACAGTTGTTTGAGTTAAAATACGGATTCTTTCCTTTAACCCAGTAAAGCCAAATTCTAAACGAAATAATTCATACCTGACATTCAGATATAGGATTTTGTGTCAATTTGAAACAGGAAGAACATATCCAAACAGTAGAAACTAGGTTTAGTACACGAAAACTCATCCAAAATTGAAGCCTTGATTAAGATTAAATTTTAAAGCAAACATGACCTTTTTCTATGACAGAAGTCGGTATCGTAATCGAAATGAACAGAAAATAAAATCCAAAATGTTGATGTCAAAATGGTATCTCAGGTACAGTTCCGAGAAAAATTTTCTTTTAAGACTTCTTTTTTGGACAGGCCTCCTAGAAGATTCAAACAGACGACTTGGACGACGAATTATGTTTTGTATTATTTTCATAATTTTCTTCGTACTAGTTCTAGATGATGTGATCTCAACGTTGCAATCTAATATATTTGAGCCTCTTTACATAAAACTTAATTATTTCCTGACATCATGCAGTTATATCTTTAGCTGTTTCATATGGTGCACAATGAGATCTAAAAAGAAAATTTTGAGTAAAATATTAATCTCCTTTCGGCAGAAGAATCCCTTAAAAAGCACAAAATTTCAGACCTTACTTGTATTCTGGATTTGCTGTATGCCTTTGGTTTCCTCATTGCTCCTATACATTTTTGCTGCAAAGAGTATGAATAAAATCTCTGTACATCGTCAATATGGTTTCGAAGTAGGTCCTTACGTCAAATTAAGTATATTATGCGGAAGAATATTTCTGTGTGCTTGTATACACCCAACCTGGACGAACCTCGTGGTTATGGTGTACTGCTTACTTTGCCAAACTGTTTGCAGGTCGATGAAATCTCTTACAAATGAAATTGAAAGATGTTCCTGTGAAGAGTTTGCAGTTTCCAAACAGATGAACGTTCTGAAAACAGAATCCAGGATAAGAAAGTCCGTAGCTTGTATTCAGAAGATATTTTCTGTACCTTGTTTTCTTATATTTGTAGCACATTTCTTTGTCTGCGTGACTAGTCTAGGGTGGGTCTTCGAACTAAAGCCCACAGGAGCAAGTGGTGTTTTCCTTTCTACAATGTTTATAGAGTTCACTAATGCTTTTGGGGGTCTTCTGGCCTGTTATTGGGCGGCAGGAGGCTTGCCGGTGGCAGCGGATGCCTTCAGAGACACTTTCCGAACAAAAATACAACAAAGAATGCTTTTATTTCGTAAATCGAATGCACTTTGTTTTGAGAAATGTTTACCTGAAATATCGAATTTCGAACAGTCTGGCTGCGGCATCATTTACTTTCGAAGAAGCTCTGTTCTTACTTTAGTCGCAACTCTTCTAACTTATACGCTTGTTTTAACTAATTGGAAGTCAGAATGAAGTCTATTTTACAGAGTTGGTCCCGGGCCCGGGCAAAACGGGTAACTACCCGTGGCGACAAAGTTCGAAATGGCGCCAAATTGGAAACATAAAGAAAAAAATATGGTTTAGTAGATAGAACTCCAAAAACGGCAAATAATTCCCCTTTCGTATTGGTAAACCTTCCCTTTACCCTTTATAATACCATTAAGACCAGTGGCGCAGCCGATTTTTCTGACTTTTCTAGTGTCTGTTACTTACTGCTGGCGAGAGATGTTTTCTGAACTGAAACTTACCAAAACTTATATACGATCCACCATGGTTAAGCAACATTACCGATTGAACGGGACTTTTTGCAGAACATTGACAGTTGGAAAGATAATGAAAGATCTTGCGGATAAAAAGGCAAGAAAATGAAATTTTTAAACAGAATTTGTAATACTGTATTATTAAAATGAAGTCACATATCTTAAATTAATCAAAATTATATCTTAATAAATAATATATGATAATGATCTTAAGGGGATACCAGGTAGCACATGATATTGTCTTATATCATAAAATTCGAAAAAGTAATATTGTACAATATTGAAACAATGTAAAACGTAAGACTTTTTCAATACTGTACAATGTTGTTTTCATAATATTGTATAATGTCATATAATACTGTATAATATTATACCATATTAAAAAATATTGTACTATACTGAATAATATTGTACTATACTGAATAATATATAATATTGTATAATATAACAATATAGTGAATATTTTAAAAATACATTTTAGAAGCATGGAGAAATATTAATCGCTTAACTCCGAACTGCTGGGTAACACTTTGTTATTTTTGAACACGGGACCTTCTATGTACCAACCCGAAACCTTACCACTAGACCAGCTAGTCTTGCCTCAGCGAGCGTAAATGATGATAATAAAATGTAGTTACAAAATTCGGATCTCTACGAAATTTCATGTTCATTCACAATTAATCTGAATAGTTTTCTTAATTAAATGATCTTTTATCGTTACAATTTCGAGTGCAAAATGAAATTAGAAGTCAAAGAGGAAGAAATTTTAGCTCTTACATCTAAGTTTGCTAATTTTATAAATTAAGGCAATAAGGTTTAAAAGTAATTATAATAATATGTTTGAAAGGTTTTAAAATAATTTTGAAATTTATTTATTCCTCTTTTAATGTATTACAAGACGCCTTTAACATTTATAAGTAGAGTATATGCTGTAAATCAAAGACAAGATTCTCAACAATAAATCACGTGTATATTTTTACGATGAGAATAATAATCGAATTTTTTTCACAGAACAATAGATAATCCATATGTGAGAGGTTTTTTATGTTTAACTTCCTTAGCTGAATCCGGCCCGCCTTTTATATACAGTAAAACAGAATGATTGAGTTAACTTATTTAATATCAATTAAGCATTTTGTAAAATATTTTTTCGGACATATTATTCAATGTTGACTAAAATAGTGTTAAAGTATCATAAGGCTGCCATCTATCGACGGTAAAAATAACTTCACCTTAAAATATTGAACAACGCTGATGCATATAGCGTCACGGTATTACTATGCTGCCATCTGTTTACGGAAAGATTAACTTCATCTTAAAATATTGAACAATGCAGATAAATGTAAAACTCATATCTTTTTCGATGTATTGAATAGTATTATATAATATTCAGCATCTTAAAGAATAATTGTTCTAGTGGAGTTTTTTAAAATAAAACATCCAATTGAGTGATATCCTGGGTTAAAATGAAAATTTTTATAAAAACATTGTTTTTATATTATTTGTGAAAGTTTAGTATCTCGGAAATACTGATACATACAATACAATACTTTATTACGGTATTCGGTGTTCCTGGGTGTTGATAATATTGTATAACATTGTGCAAATATAAAATATTTATGTTCTACTTGGGAGTTGGAATCCTAAGTCAGAAAATGTTAAATTGGCCACTTCGATGTACTTTTACTCAAAATCTCTTATAGATACATGTTTGAAATTTTTATGCAAGTAAAGTATATTCTTATATGATACTAAATGATTTTTTTTAATTTAAAAATTAATTTTTTACAAATTTTTTTCTGTCAAAACAAAAATGTTAAATTGGCCACTTCGATGTACCTTTTCTCAAAATCTGTTATAGATACATGTTTGAAATTTTTTATAGAAGTAAAGTACACCTTTCTCATTATACTGAAATGAGCTTTCCTTCAATTTTTAATTTTTTTATAAATTTACCAAACATTTAATTAGACATAATGAAATTTTGCCCTATTTTGAAACAAAAAAATTGTAAAAAATAAAGTTTTTCAGTATAATGAGAAAGGTGTACTTGATTTGTATAAAAAGTTTCAAATATGTATCTATAGCAGATTTTGAGAAAAGGTACATCGAAATGGCCAATTTCACATTTTTTGTTTTGACACAAAAAAAATTTGTGAAAAACAAATGCTTGAATTTTCAAAAAAAAATAATTTCAGTATAATGAAAAAGATGTACTTTACTTGTATAAAAATTTCAAACATGAATCTATAACAGGTTTTGAGAAAAGGTACGTTGAAGTAACAGGGTTAGGGTTAACGGACTTAGGGTTTCAACTCCCCTTAACAAAATCGCAAAATAAATTGAATATATTATTTTATTTTTAATAACACCATTATTTTATCTTAAATATAACTGAAGTTCAAAACTCCTCGCCATAATATTGTTAAGGGCAGCATATTTGCAGGTATAACATGCATATTTCGAACTAAAAGTCTGTTTGGCATTTAGAATACAGACATTTTAAAATTTGAAAAATACTTCGGTTGGTTTTTGGAGGGGGCTCCATACTATTGACTTGCCCGTTTGGTAAAGTTACCTCGGGCCGCCTCTGTCTATTTACGTTAAGTGACAATCACATAGTAAACGTCACTACGTATATCATCTAACTGCTCAGTATCATACGCTGTTCTATTATGTCATGTCCTTTATCCTGCAGCGAGAAGATAATTTAATTCCAAAATTAGGGCGAAATGTTAGACTTTTTCTTGTGACAGCAAGAATTAAATTCTTTATTCACTGGATGTAAGAAATAATATTTCTTTAGCAAGTCAGCATTTTGTTTTATCATTTCACTGAATACCAAACAAAGAATGTTTTGAACTTCGATTATACCATGTTGTAGAAGAGAAAACTCTTAAATCTACCGATATCGAAACCTTCTCTTGTTGCGAATTATGAAAATTATATGTGAGGTACTATCTCAAATCTGTATCTGCGTTACAAAATTTCGATTTTGGCCCGAAAATTCAGCGCATGACTTGAGACCGGAAAAGCTGTGGATGTATCTTGTTAAGTGCTAGAAAGCCTTGTAAAAGTGGGATGGATAGTAATGATACTCAAATTTCATTTTGAAAATCTGCTGAACAAGCTACCTTGTAATAGACCGAGTAGCACGTGCTACAGAATCAACGCGACACAATTTACTATGGAAACATTTTGGCTGTTTGAACAAAACACTTTCAGTTTTGTTTTGGAACAATCCTCGTAAAATTTGGTTTACTAACAGTTCTGCCTTGCATGCCGCGTTTTTGGACTAGAAACAATATTTTTTTTCCACTCCCACCACCCGGGACTAGACGCCGCGGACTACGCGGGACTGTTTCTAGTTTCCAAAACGCGGGGAAAACTATATGCTTTAGAACAATCATTGTTCATCTTTTTATACACGATAAGAGACCTTCTATAAATAACGAGTCTAAGACATCGACATTCATAAAATCGATACATCGCCGTATGGGACAATGTTGGAGAAATGTGGAAGGATCAGTAAACGCCCTCAGTAAAAATATGTCCAAAATGAGATGTGACATGGTTCAGTGACATCTTCAGAAGAAAAGTCATCCGGCGGTATTGTCCTGAAGAAAATCAGTTAAGCTTCCGATGGCCTTCGAATACGAGCAATAGTGTGATATCAGCACCTGGAAGAAGAAAACCGTAAGTTCAGTAAAACCCCACCCAGCCTAGGCATCCGGGATTTTTAAAAACCAGTCGAGTAACAGCAACGGCCCTAACAAGTTCACTGGCCGGACAAGGTCGAACTGCCTCTTCAAGGAAATGCCTTTAACCTCAACTATCACCGTAGTCTTCTACAAAAACACCAATCCACCTACAACCTTCAGTCCTATCAAATTTCGAAACCAAGAACAAGACACCAAAATTGGGAGAAACGGATTCAAAAATTTTTGAAAAGCCAAAGATAATAGACTGTTGTCCCAAACAGCAGAGCAACCATCAACCGAGAGGTCCACCAAGACTCACCCCAATCCCCTTAACCATCAGCCCCACCGGCAGTTCTTAATTTATTCAAATTCAATAATTACATTTCCACAAAATATCTATACAATAACTAATATAGTAATAATGGGTAAGATTTGAATATATTTTCTGGCATAACATACATTTCGTAACTATTACATAACAAATCTTTTTATCCAACAAATCAAACTTGAAAAACCTTAAAGTTTACAGCTCAAATTTAATGCACAGTCCCTGCTAAATTTTTATATAAAGAACATAATTTTCTGGAAGCAGGAAAGAAGGAACGGAATGGGAATCATTGACATCATTGCGACAAGCAGTCCAATTGTGACCTGATAAATTTTCCACCGTTCTCCTTCATGTCAATTATCACCCACGTTGGATTGACCACGAAAGGCCAATCAAAGTAGATTATTCTATCAACCTTTACATTCCGAGCTTTGAACCTTTTAGTGTTTGATGAACTACAGAATGCTTAGAGAGAAAAACTCTTCAATTCACACTCGACGTGAAAGAGGTAGTAACTCTTCAATTCACACTTTGATGTGAAAGAGGTAGTAACTCTTCAATTCACACTTTGATGTGAAAGAGGTAGTAACTCTTCAATTCACACTTTGACGTGAAAGAGGTAGTTCGGAAATAGTTACCGAACAGCCCCAAAAGGTAAAGAGGACCTTTTTGTTCACTTTGTATCCCGCAACAACAAATGTTTTAAGAATTATGACAATTTTTTTAATCTGCAATAAGCCTTTACTCTTTCAGGTATGTTGGTTACTTATTATTTAAACACCTTCTATATCTCCCTTTTATTTTGTTGCGAGTCTTGTTCAGAAGTTCACGGATACCTTCTAAATTAAATTATCTAAAAACATGAATTTTTTTTAAAAAATGATTAATAGTTTTTAAACTGACATCGTCTTTTCCATCAATAAAAAGTTACGACTCAACGTTTTGTGCATGACGTAATCGTTTATTCTATCTTCTTGAGATAACAGATGGAGGATACATGAGCATTTCTTCTATATTTTCTATATGCGGGATTTAGATTTAAATTTAATTTATGCATTTCAACTTATTTTCTTTTGGTCGATTATTTCTTTGTTTATCGGTTAATTTTCTGTATTTCAGAACACATAATTTTTTAAAAGCATCGACTTTCAGAAATAAGGATAATGATTATCCATCCACCACTGCATGGGTTCTTTTTTACCCTGCCATTTTAATTTCTTTAACACGTTTATTGTCAATGTGAAAATATCCTGTCAATCATCTTTCATTCCCAAACAAACTATACGAACTGATTCCCGAAAAAAATATTTAAAAAAATAAAATTCTGTAATTAAGTTTTGCTTATTGGCGTAAAAAAATAGATTTACTCGAAAAAATATCTGTTTTTATGATATTTTTCTTCCTAAGCTCCGAGCTTTATCTGTTTCCCTGTCAGAAATTTGACAGATTTTACACATGTTTTGAATATAATTTCATTGCATCGCATTGATTTAGCCGGTAAATTTGAACTAAACGGAAGAAATTTTTGATTGCAGTTAGAAAAAATAACAGAAGCAGTTTATATGAAGTTTAAAGAGTAGAAAGATTGGTCTTAACATCCCAACTGCGATCTGAAATTGAGTCGTGAATAACGTTTTATTTTTTTCCAAGTAAACATAATGAAAAGAAGAAAATTCAACCAATTTCATTTTGTCTTTCTATGAGGTTACAAAAATATAAAATAGATTGTTCTTGAAGGTATTTATGATGCCGAAATATGAAAATTTTATGATGCCGGAAATGATTAACCTCAAGAATAATTTCGCTTTATCAGTTTACAACTGATATGGATTGTTAGCATCCACATGTTTCTAATATAAAAATAGCAGAAAAAAGTATTTATTTTTTAATTTCTTGAAAGTCTCTTTAAATGCGCAAAATTTTTATTGGGATCCAATATTTCAAGACAGAAACCTAATTATCAAAAAATTTGCGGCTGCGAAATATTTTATTGCCAAGATCATATCATACACTCTTCGAAAATGAAATTGTTTTTGATTATCAAAACTCTTTTTGAAAATTAAACAGTTAAAATTCTTGAAATTAAATCAAAAGAAATACGAAAACTCAGTTCAAATAATCAAATTTTAACCTTCTTTTGATGCTGTTTTAATTATTTGAATTATATGGTGCTTTATTAAGATCCCAAAGGAGTATCTAACCTTAGTGTGAGTTCCTCAAACAGAAAGTTCTGTGATTTCAAATATTTGACCTTCACATATTTCAGCTATCATAACAAGGCAAAATACTCTGATATAGCTGATAAGAAGTGATGATTTTGCAAATGACGAAAGAATCTCCTCGGTATTTGTTCCAAAAAAATCATTTTCACAAGAAAATTTTGCTTGTCACTTCACAGGAGCCTCGAGAAATCTGAGAACCTAATTCTAAAGAAAGTATTATTACACAAAAAATTTTATGCCAATATGTGAAATTGTATTTCCAATCGGAATTAGAATTGCCTGAAAATCTGATGAAAAAAATTTAATGCAGAAAATGACATCTGCCATTAATAAAAGTAAATATCGAAATCGAAACGAACTCACCCTCGAGTTCAAAGATTTAAGGTCAAAATGGTTTCTCAAGTACGGTTCTGAGCAAAATTTTCTTTTAAGACTTTTTTTTGGACAGGACTTCTTGCAGATTCAAACAGACGACTCAGACGGCGAATTTTGGTTTCTATTTTTTTCATAGCTTTTGTCATAGTAGTACTGGACGAATTGATCTCAACTTTGCGTACCAAAATGTATGAACCTCTTTATCTAAAAGTTAATTATTGACTAACATCTGCCAGCTTCATTTTAAGCTATTTCATATGATGCACAATGAGGCCTAAAAGGAAAATTTGACTGCATTGCTGAATTTAATTCGGGAGAAATATCTGGTAAAACGCACAAAATTTCAGACCTTACCTCTAATCCTGTCATCTGGTTGAAAGAAACGCGACCCCAAATCAATACTGTACCTACTAGAGAGGCGAAAACCCGCTTATTTGTCCGGAGAATTCTCATACACGTACTCGCTGTGTCTCCATCCCGGTAAAAGTGAAATCGAAAAAAGAAAGATTTCATCGAATTTTCATTGGAGTACAAAAATAGAGCCAGGGCCGGATTATCAAATATACAAAGTAGGCGACTGCCTAAGGGTCCCCGACACGTCTCGATATCTTTTTTCAATATTTTCAAGGTAATTTATTTAGTGCCTTCATTTAATTTACAATACCCGTGTACTCGAGCTTATTAAAATTGCAATCAAGTATCGCTTAAATTTCAGAACGACATTCTTAGAATTTTTTCATGTTTTCGAATTTGCTGGAAGATCTGCGTGATATACTTAGCTTTGCAGTTGACTGACTGATTCAACAGTTGATCCACTTTGTTCTGCAGTTGGCTAACTGACTCAACAGTCGATCCACTTTGTTTTGCAGTTGTCTGACTGACTCAACAGTCGATCCACTTTGTTTTGCAGTTGGCTGACTGCCTCAATAGTCGATCCATTTCGTTTTGCAGTTGGCTGACTGACTCAAAAGTCCTGGAAAATTTTGTTTTAAGGAACATATTTAGATTGTGGAACAAAAGTTTTGAAATTTTTTTACCATTTTTAAAAAAGTTGCTCTTAGTTTTAAATTTTACATATTTTTTATTTGAGAGATACTAAAACTAAATCTCATGAAAGTTACCCATAATTAAATATTTAGTTATTTCAGTTTGTACAATATCTGTTACTTGAAAAATCATTTAGAGAACAAATGAAAATAAATTTTAAAAAATCCTAGGTTTTGAAAAATGTGGAGGAGAAAGGGGGTAGATGCTTATATTACCTATAGGCTCTTATAGGTCTTAATCCGGCCCTGAATAGAGCATAAAATTTCCATATGTGGGATACATTGTATTTATTCCCGCCAAGAGTACCTATTTTAATTATGGATATTCGGGAAAAAGAGAGGTGCAGAAAGTTTTATTTAACTTTTTTATTTAAATTTACTTGTTTCATGTTATAAAGATGGAATTTCGTTTCCGATTTTTCTAACCACTTTCTGATGTACCAGAGTGTTGAAATTTTTACACATGTATTCTTGATAACAATACATTAGTTTAATCTTTTCCGACCTGAATTATTAGTTAATCGATTAATTAAGTAAAAAAATTTCAATAAAAGTGTAATGAATTTGGGAAAAAATTACTATTTAATTTATAGCTCATTATTGAACCATTTCAATGTTAGTGCTTTTGGGGGGGGGACTAATTTTTACGGTTTTTCATATGTCATTTAGCAGAAAAAAGCACTAATTAATATCATAGGCGGGCTTCTCCTCTTGACGAACGGCTCGCCTTGATATTTTTCAAGATTGTTGTCCTCCTTTTGTTGTCATTTTTTTGTTTTTGTTATATATATATATATATATATCACAATAACTTCATCCCCTGCAGAAGCGTTATTGTGCTTTAATTGCGATTTTCATTTTACGTCAACTCTTTCATTTTACGATTTATACTCTATCTACCACAGCGCTTTTGGAATTGCAGCTTTCAGCGAATTCATTCCGTATGTGATATATTGATATATATTTTCTCATCTGTTACTATTCGCATTTTTATCTTTACTCGGATATACTTTCAATTTGTTTTTTTATATCTTTTGGAATTTGATATGAAAGTTTGTTATTTTGTTTTATTTTATTGTTTTTCTATTATGCTTTGCTTCTTTTATATATATATATACTTATGGTTAAAAAAATGGCCATTGACCATAATTAGAGTGGACACCTTGTATATAGATTATTATGTGTCATACTGATATTGATATACAATAATTAGGCTATCTATATATTTAAAATAATTTGTCAAAAAAATTGAGACAGTCCCTCCAGCCCCAACCACTGGACTGATTTCGACAGTTTTTATTTCATATGAGAGCTTATAATGTCTAATGACGTCTAGAATGGTCGTCCACCTACCCCACCTTACCCCAATACCCTCCATTTTCAAGAGAAATCGAAAAAACACTACTCCAAGAGATAAACCTTGGCATCTACAGCCGCCAATTCGCCAATTTATTTCGCCAAATTGCAAGCATAGCCACAGGCTATTAATATTACGGGAGAACATCTAGTTAATTTTTTAATTATTAAAGTCATTATAATTCAAATTTTTAAATTAAAATATAATTACAAAAATTGTAAATATTCAAAAAGATGCAAGTCGGCTAAGCGTTCGGTTGTCCTAATTGGTAGTATTGTCTCAGTAAGTGTGACCTTTTTTAGTAATATATATCATAAATATATAATTCACACATCTTAAAATAAACCAGCTTAAATGAATGAATAAACAATACTGTGAATATTATTTATAAAGTTTCGGCTTAAAATGAAAAGAAAAATGCACCAAGTGATCAGAACAAACAATTTCACCTCGCGTTTCCTCCCCACTTGTTTGTTTAAAAAACACCCAGTTAAAAATTCGATGCGTTTCGCTCTAAATATTAAGAAACGTTTTATAGTTATTCAAGGTTTCTTAACAGCAAACAGACACGGAATGGACAAATAATAAGAGGCGCAGCAAATGATGGTAAATCTCTTGGAAAAAGATCGTTTCTTTGATTGAAAAAGTTTTCTTGATTCAATAATACATGTATTTCCGAATTGCATTTCATGGGAGATTAAACTTCTATTTTTAAAAACCAGCGGGAGTGGTCTCCCCTAAACTTTCTCGTATACTCCTAACATATGTAGAGAAAACTAGAATAATAAAAGACGTCAAATAAACTTCCGTCGCAAGTAAACCAAAGTTGGAACCACGCGTGGTTTGAAGGATCAAAACAAATTCAAATCCCCTGCGCATTCTTTTGCGCAACAGGACCTGGCCAGACTCCCTAAATGTTTGCTTCCTTACAAAATCGCGCCAGAATTGGTTTTTGGCAAACTGCCAAGTTTCGGAGTCCCTTCTTCTTTTCACATGTCACCAGTAGGCATGCGCAGGCAGTTAGTTTCAAAACTGAACAAGTATGCGATTATACAGACCGACAGACAGTCAACCCTTCGACGGATTTGGCCCAACATTTTAGACGGACCTACATTCATGACGATAAAACTGTGTACAAAATTTTATCCCTCTAGCTATTCAAGTTTTTGAGTTATAGCGTTCGCATGACCGCGGACGTACAGATTGACAGACTTCCCGTTGACAGATTTTGTCCAAAATTTGATAGAAACCTACAAATTATGTTTAAAGACCACATACCAAATTTCATCCCCGTAGCTCTAATAGTTTTTGTCTAATAGGTTTCTGTCAAATTGTGGACAAAATCCGTCAACGGGAAGTCTGTCTGTCTGTATGTCCGAAGTCATGTGAAAACTATAACTCAAAAACTTGAATAGCTAAATGGATAAAATTTGGTACAGAGTTTTATCGTCATGAATGTAGGTCCGTATAAAATTTTGGGCCAAATCCGTCAAAGGATTGACTGTCTGTCGGTCTGTATAATTTATTATTGAAACCAATCCGTAATCTCCACGCGCATGCGTATTAGAAGCAATCTTCTGTGCAGGCGAAAGGAGCGAATTACGTCAGTTTGTCCTTGATACGACAAGACTGAAACCTAGAAGTGTGCGATAGATGCGTTTTAATCGATACGCATCTCGAAATTGGATTCTTTACCTAGATATTTTTCAATCACTTTGATGAAAAACCTTCTGATAGTCATTGGATTCTGGGTAACAGTAGGTTCGAATTTTTTTATCCACGCGGGAGGAGGAGGAACGTCACCTTTTTGGGGAAGTATACGAGAAAGTTTAGGGGAGAACACTCCCGCTGGTTTATGGGCGAACCATGTTATCATGAAAAGTTAAAAGAAGCGTTGCTTCAGCAGTATAAACTCATGTTTAAAGTGAAATCGTGCAGTGAATGCAGTGTGTTATGAAATATTTTTCTATTCAATTTATTTATTAACGCCCGCCCACTCACTCACAGGGTATGGAGCGTTTTAAAGGTCGACGGGAAATAGTATATTAACCAGCCGGAGTGGTCTCCCCTAAACTTTCTCGTATACTTCTCGAAAAAGGTGCTGTTTCCCCTCCTCCCGCGTGGATTAAAAAATTCGAACCTACTGTTACCCAGAATCCAATGACTATCAGAAAATATTTAGGTAAAAAATCAAATTCGAAGAGAAACGTTCCGATTAAATGAATACCGATTTCTACTCTTTCTTGGCTCAAGGACAATCCTTCCGCGTGCACAGATTGCTACCAAGTACGCATGCGCATGGAGAATCGGATGAAAAAAAAGCACCAATAATAGTCAATAAATATCGTGCACAGAAGATTGCGTTCAATACGCATGCGCGTGGAGATAACGGATTGGTTTCAATAGTAAATTATACAGACCGACAACCTTTAGACGGATTTGGCCCAAAATTTTATACGGACCTACATTCATGACGATAAAAATGTGTACGAAATTTTATCTATCTAGCTATTCCAGTTTTTGAATTATAGCGTTCGCATGACCGCGGACATACAGACAGACAAACTTCCCTTTGACGGAATTTGCCCAAAATTTGATAGAAACCTACAAATTATGTTTAAAGACTACATACCAAATTTCATCCCTTTATCTCTAATAGTTTTCGAGTTATCGTGTTCACAGACACACAAACAGATACATAGACTTACAGACACACAGACAGACATAATTCCAAAATTGTGTTTTTCGGACTGAGGGAGGTCTAAAACGTGGAGATTCGTCAAAATCTCGAGTTCGAATTTTTTGACGATTACAATACTTTCTCTTTGTATACTTGAAAGTAAAAAGTGATACACTGTACAAACATTCAGCAAATACAATCAGTATAAACATAACAAATACAATAAAAAACATAATACAAAAATTCAAATAAAATAGCAAATGAAAACAAGTAATAAAATATAATAAATACAAATAAAATAAGAAATACAGAATAAAAATACAATTCTCAACAATAATAATATACAGGGTGACATTTATTGAGCTATATGAAAAAAAAAAAGCCTTGATAACTTTTGAACCTTTCGTTGGCGAGATTCAGTTAAAACTTG
The DNA here is from genome assembly GCA_013235015.1 of Araneus ventricosus. Taxonomy (NCBI): domain Eukaryota; kingdom Metazoa; phylum Arthropoda; class Arachnida; order Araneae; family Araneidae; genus Araneus; species Araneus ventricosus. Next base: position 21,809 of record BGPR01002197.1, on the reverse strand, counting down.
GCGGTTGAATGCCGGGCATGTTGGGGTTTTTTTTTGAGCATGCGCACTCTTATTGTTGTTGTTCATTTTTCGTTGAAAATGTCGAAATACGGCCTTCCTGAGCGCATATCGATCGTCAAGGCCTACTATTCGAGCAATAACAGCCCAATTGTGGCTCAAAAGAAATTTGTGACCGAGTACAAGCTGAAGACAACCGGTCCAAGTGTCAATGTGATTGAAAAGTTCGAGACAACTGATAGTGTCGATGTCTCGACACTTTTGACACTCGCGATTTTTCAGAATTTTGCTCTTCGTCTGAGTCACGTCATACCCATTGATGGCAAGCATATTGAACATGTCATAAACAAAATCCGAATATCTGTAGTTACTTTTAAAATTTGAATAAATTTTTAAATTCAGTAGTTTTTGAAAATTTTGTTTTTTATTTCATATAGGTTGTTAGGCACAGGAAGCGAGTTTGCCAGTATCACTTATTAGTCTCGTTAAGTAGAGACATGCAGCTTGAGTAACACTAGTTATAAAGAGCTGCTGGATAATAAGCTAAAAGCGTCCTGGCGTTTGCAGTGGAATTTCTATGATATAGAGCATTTCTTATCGTTTCAAAAATGACGAATCATATAAGTTAAAAGAGACATTTATTTGGACGACCACATTTAAGAACATATTTACAGATCACATTTCCATTTAACAAGGTTGATACATGTCCTACATCTTATAGGTACAGTAACAGCTTACATGGCACTGAAGTCTCTCCGAGGAGAGAATGCTTAGAGGACCTGCAGACAGTACCCCTTCTTTTTATGACATAGTAGAGACAAGCATATATACTCTGCTAATAATCAGTAGATCTACATATCAGCTGCGGGAATCGAAAAGACAACGTCATAAGATTCCGATTAAAGAGCTGCTAATATAGATGTCAAGTGAAGTGACTAGCTTAAAGAAGTGACGTAAAAATCTTAAAGAATGAATGCTTCAAATCTTAGAATAAAGGTACGAGAGACAATTTAGAAAAGATGCAAGCTTCGTAGCTTAAAATGCAGAATTTCCTAACATAGGTCGATAATTGTCACCCTGAATATAATACAAATATGTATATGTACAAATATGTATGCTTTTATTCATACAATGTGAAATACATTAGCAACAAATACAGACTACTCGCGTGCGGGAACCACAACAACAACAAAAAACCCCTCAAAGTGTAACTAAACTAATATACAAATTTTAATTTAAAAAAGAAAGTCAATATATATTTCAAGAGATTTCGTTTTCTTTTTTCGAGAGGAAGTAAGGAAGTGCCCCTAAAAAGTCTTAATCTTAATTAATTAGCATTAATTAATCTTAATTAGTCTTAAAGTCTTAATTTATTTATTTCTATTTTCAAGTGCTATTTATAAAAAAGTAGATAAATTTAATCTAATTTAAATTAAAAAGAAATAAAATATCTTTCGAGATTATCGCCAAAAGATATCAAAACTACCAAATTAAATATCTATAACAAATCTTCAAAGTTTAGTTTAGTTTAGTTATATTAATGAAGTTCCCATTTATATATAATCCCATTTTGAAGCAACACGAGGGATATTTTGGGACGGACCTTTTAATTTTGAATCGCATTCAGATGACGAGGACGACACCGGAGCTGATACCCCCTCTCCAAAACCCCACACCACACCAGCGAGAAGACGTTTGATACGTACGATTACGTGCACCAGGCAAACCTTTAAAGAAAATGGTAAATATGAACACTTTAAAAATGATTTTTATAGATTACCAATACTGAAAATTTGTTTTACATAGAACTCAGGCAATTCTTTTATCATACGTTATAAGTGACATTCTTTGTTTAAGTGTGCGAGAAATTCGAGGGTATAATATTCAAGATTTATCCGGATAGTATTTTTATAGCATAGAAAAGCAAGCATGTATTATTTACAATGCATGTTGCCATTCATAGATTTGGCGCCAAATTTGTTACTGAATTATAATTGTTGTGTTATTTGCATATGGGAATTTCATCCTATTTAACTCGTTGTGATTGTGAGATATCATGTTCACACACAGGCAGCCAGACTTGATTTTAAAAATGTTATTTTCTGACTCAGAGAGATCTAAAAATCGATATTTATCGAAGCACCAAGGTCATGTATTCCGATAATTATAACACTTTCCCTCCGTATTCTTCTAATACGAGAATCGAGGCCGGGAGGTTCCAGGTTCGAAACCTCGATTCCACTGAAGATCTGTAGTATATGTGGGCTTGGTGCACGTTATATCTGACGTCGTGGGTCAAA
>BGPR01002196.1:174173-190329 GCA_013235015.1 Araneus ventricosus | reverse complement strand
GTTTTTAAGGTTTTTCAACACCAAATTTGGTGCGACATTACTCCACAGTTTTTACAGTGTACTGGCTGCTATGCCCGGTGTTGCTCGGAATTAAAATACTTTTATGTCTAATATTTTAATGAAAATCTATTTTTCTGTAGAAAATTATAATACATAAAAATTCCTTTAACGTCTGAAACATTTTTACTTCGAATTTCGTTCATACATAGTAGAGTATAAGAAGGATTTTGACGAATGTTTTGGGACAATAAATTAAATAGTTAAGTTTCCATTAATAAAAAGCGATAGAATAAACCAGATCAATAGTTGTTCCTGATATAAATTAAGAATCGTCTGCTTTTGAACTTTTCTTTAGTATTCTTCCAGAATTTTATTTATATGTTCTAGCAACAGCTACAGTTTGCGAATTTTATACACAATTGATTTTTTTAATTATTAAAATGATAGCAACAATTTGAACGCAAATGAAATTTGTATCGCTGAAAAGCTATTTTTTAAGCTTTAATATAGTATAAAAAATAGTTATTGTAACATAATAATTTCGAAATGTATCAGGGAAAAACGCAAAATTTTGCTTAATTTTTAATTAACTAAAGATTTAATTAACTCTTAGGCCTCTTAATGTTGACAGTGATTTCTTCACTTCTTGTTTAAAATATTTACAGAAATAAAAAGAAATTTGTTCCAAGTCTGATCGTTGCCTAGCAACGAAGTATCAATAAAAATTCTTTGTTACAAAATCGTTTGCAAGTAATCAATTTCTTTAAAAAAATTAAAAATTCATAAAATTTAATGGAAACATTGCACGGAAATAAAATTGGCATCATTGAAAAGAAAAAAAACCAAAATTTAAAATGGTATAAAAATATTTTTTTTCTGATTGTTTGCTCCAAATTACGGCGGAAAAAACGGTTTCGATTAATTTCTAACTAATTGACTGTTTAATTAACTTTTGGACTTTGAAAAGTTCATAAGTGTCCTCCCCTTCTCTTAAATAATAAGTGTGCAAAATTTGGTTGAAACCAGTCCATTGGTTTAGGAAGAGGTGTGGAACATAGCCACATACCCACATGCATAGTCACATACCCACATACGTAGCCAAAATGACTTTTATTTATATTAATAATATAGACAATACATTATTTCGATGTATATTATAACTAACTGGTAAAGCCGCGTAAGAAACTCAGAAAAGTCGCAGGTGCCCCATCGATGCTATATAGGTTTTATTTATTTTTTACCATTTAAAAAAAATTCCCGTCTTCCAGGTATTCTGATCTTAATGCTCTTTTAAATTTTCATAAGCATTTTGTCTTCTTTCTTTAAAGTTACAATTTTGATACTGTTGTTTGTGACTTCAATTGAGTAGAACTTCCAGATATTGCTTTTCAGCCAAAAAAACCCAACCAACCAATCTTCAAGCAATTCTACTGTAAAGTAACTTGAGAAATGTTTCCAAAAATAAAAGACAAGTGAATACAAACACAGGCCAAAATTTTCAGCAAACTAAAAGAACTCTGAATTTTCCCGCTAAAATCTGCTCATTTTTCTTGTTTCCCTTTGAATTTCGAGAATGGGATGTTCTTCGCAGAGTTCAAGTCAAAGAAAAATATATTTGATAATCACATATGTTTTACATAGATTTTTGTATTTATCAAGTTTAAAGCATTTTGCTGATCTGTCATATGTTACACATTTGCATAGAATTATTGTACTGTTAAACTTTTAAATTTCATTCTCAAACATCATAATACGATACAAATATGAATGGAATCCATTAATATCTAAAATTTTCCATAGAATTTGAAGTGAATCAAACGGACAACAAATTCCGAAAACTGGAGATGAAATGTATTAATTATATAGCTGTTCTTGAAGGAAGTTGTTTTTCGTCTGTGAATCGTCTGCTTTTATTCTTTTCTTTAGTGTTCTTCTAGAATTCAGTTATTTTGTTCTGGCAACTGTGTCTTCGTCTGTTTTCTTTTACGCGATGTGTTTATGTGGTTGTATTATATATTTATTGACCTTCAGTGAAAATAAATGCTTGTGTTTATGAAACTTGGTTGTCGAGGCTGGCTTAAGTAGGAAATTAGAAATGCGATAGCAAAGAAAAAAACAGTTAAGAGATTTTCATCATTATCTTATATAAACGATTCTTTATCAGAAGGATAAACAAAGTAAAGCATTTATAATTATTATTCTTCTATTATTTTATCAATTTAGAAAAATCAGTTTGTTCTGTAAGTTTGTTAGTAATTGCAACTAGAAGAAAGGATTCCAGAATAATTAAAACATTGAATGAGAAGTTAATTAGTTGACTTCAGAACAAAAAGATAAAATATTAGCAACAGAATCTTTCAATATTTTAGTTTTCTGTTAATAATTTGAAGGAAAAAAATTTTAACTATATTGACCAGAACAAAATTTGGCAGTTGATATAATTAATCAACTTAGGAAGTAATGTCATCACGTTTGTCAGTCTAGACGTAACGCTGTTTTGGATTTCAATTTCTCATATTTTGAATGTCCCGCTTAAGAAATAAACAAAGAGGGAGTATTTCAATTTTAGAAAAATGGAGATAAGGATTTTGACAATTCTGTACATTTTTAATTTCCTGAGACCGGTGAAACTATTTTTGGAATTATATGTGTGTGTCAAGGAACACGACGATTCAAATACGAAAGGATCTATACAAATGCGATTTAGAATGTGGATTTACACCAACATTATAGATTTCTGTTAAATTTTGGATGAATACTTCTACAGAAAGTTTGTATGTGTGTATGTGAACCCGAAAACTCAAAAATGGAACGCGCTAGCAGAATTAAATATCCCATACTGCTTTATCGCCAAAATTGCAGGTTTAAATCATAATTTGGAACAATCTGTGCACCGGTTGTTTGTCTGTCGGTCTATGTATCCGTGTGTAAGTGAATATAACAAGTTAGTGAGTTTTTGTGTGTGACTTTCGCACGAAATATGGAGATATGCGGGAAATGTTGGACACAATCGGTCAAAGAGGAAAGTTACAAAATGCGTATTCGAATTTTTTCACTGTATGTCGAAACTAAGCACAAAATGCCCTGCACAGTGCAAGTAAACCAGAAAGTCGAGGGGAGATAACTACCAGTGGGTGATATTATAACAGTCTGAAGAATCTCATTTTAACATCGCAGTATTATAATGTTGACAGGATGCATGAACCGCATCCGCAACGCGTGAAGCAGCATATTCGATCGTGTTCAATCTATGACATCATCGCCAGCTGTGTTTGTTAGCTGAATTTGCATGCCTGTCTACCCCGCTCATTTTGGTGATATCATCTCTTGACCAATTGCGAAGAAGCACCGCAGTATTTAAAGGCGATGTTCCACCTGTTCACTCTCTCACTTTTATGTCAGCATCTCACCAGTGCGCGTGTTTATATGATGTAATTAATATAATTTCTGTTTTTAACTTTTGTTCTGTTAAATATGTTATCGTTTTAAACCTGCATTTTAATTCCTGTGTTGTCTGCACTTTGTCACCATACAATTAACCCTTTTGATGGAATGAATTCTAGTGACAAATATTATGTGAAATATGGTGCTGATTGTTGCTAAGACCTCCTACCACCGCCATCGTTCTACATTTAATCACTATACCGGCACAAATCCATTGATGAGCACGTTGTACGAGCAATGTGTGAAGCATCATATTCAACCATTTGCAATCCACTGATGAGCACGTTATATGGGCATCGACTTCAGCTTATAAATATAGCAATATAAATCTGCACCATTATAAAAATCTCTAAAATATTCAATAAATTTCTTTCACGCATTTTTTAAAATTATGTTTTTTATAAATACATTTGATACATTTTAAGAAATTTTATGTTAGAAGAAAATGGTCGTAATTAAAGAATTTCAGAAAGTCCTCAGAAGTATATTTTTTGCGACGTTTCTTTAAACGCATAGCTTTTCTGCAACAATAAAAAGTAATTACGAATTCTGCGGTAAATTACGGAATTGCATGATTAATTATTTGGCTACAGTCGATAGCGTGATTTAGTAATAAGTTGAAATCAATTTTACTTTCGCTAATAGCTCCCAATAAGTCGAGAAAGGAGGCTTTTTTTTGTCTACTTTTGAACTGCTGTTTTTTTGCGAAACTATTACATTTTATTTGCTAATTTTCAAAGTTCTTGCATTTTTTCCATTGCCTTTTTCAAGCCGAATGTTTTAGAAGTAATGACTTCAACAAATGGCAAAGTTCACTTCGTGAATTTCTGTTTATGGTCGGAGATTACTTACCTAGTTTACAGCAGAATCAGTTCAATAGTATATTTGAAGTGCCTATAATATATCTCCACGTCAAATGAAAATTACCTTAATTAACACTTTAGCATTCTACAAAGGAACCAAAAGAAATTCCAGAACGTAATTCACTCAATGAGCAATTTATTTTCGAGAGTGCTTATCTTTTGTTCTTTTCGACCAATAATTACGACACTTTGGGTATCCGAATACTCGGTAGGGATAATGCAAATACGTTAAAAACATCAAAGTCAGCAAAACTGGTCCTCTAAATAGTTTACTTTTGAGGTACAGATATAAAAGGTTAGTTTTAAGTAAGTTACAAATTTTGACTGAAATAACTGTTGAATCGTTGCAAATAGTACTACAAACGGTTTTTTTAAATGAACATACCCTATTGGCGCAAGATATTATAAGACATCTCTATAATATTATTCAAAATTCTGAATAAAGAAAAATACTGTGAAAATATCGTAGCATTACTGTACAGTAACATGTGCAAATTGGGTAGAAAAGAAATTTATTGGAAAATATTTTCAATGTAAGAAATTCCAGAGCTAACACAACTGCGCAACTTAGTCAAAAATTTCTGTCCTTGAAATCATCTTGAACTTGAAAGTGTTAAATGATGCTCTAATATATACCTCACTTCTATTAACTCAGATCAGTAGTTGTAAAAATACTCCCGGCCAGATAAATATTGCAACAATAATCATTTATTCACCGCATTAACTAATATTGGGTATAGGAACAGTAACGCTCGTCCATTAGAATACTAAGAAGAAATATACTTAAATGTCTCTATATATAAAACGCTAAGGTACGTGGCACAGAAAAAAAGTTAGTTTCTCTTTTGACGATGTCAACGATCTGTTTGTTTACAAAACAAAACCGGAAGCCATGCTAAGCATAAATTTAAAGGCATAGCCTTCAAGTATATTCGTTTTGGTGTAAAATAACTTTTTCTCGAAAATAAATACGGTTAAGATGAAGAATTCACAATATTTCCTACAATATAATGAAACTATGAATGAAAGGATTCAAAAGAGATCAGTTAGAATTGAAGCAGATGGGCTAAGGCGAGCAAGAGAGCGTTCAGATCAATGTCAAAATAGTTTAAATCAGCGAAAGGGAAATCGTGTTAAATTCACAAATTGAGATGAACATAATGAAGCTTAGTATTGTGAATATTGTACTTTTTCGTTATACGCACACCATTTGGCACCTTTTTTGTCTTGGCGAATTTTCTTCGAGCGCTGAATCGTCAACTTGGCTCTATTTCTGTCTTGACGAAAGTTGACACGCACAGTGTTCTTGGCGAGCTGAAGCGTCAGGAGCCAGAATGCGCTAATTTGGCCGGAAATGAATGATGTGCATATAATGGGCCGCAGATGCTGTGCGTGGGATCAGCTAGTTTAAAATGAAAAAAGTAACAACTGAGGTGATACAACTCATATCAAAAAGTTACCACACATTAGATAGAACCTCGTGATGAGTAACAGCGAGATTTATGTGTCCGGCAACAGGGCTACCGGCAAATCTAGACAGCTGCACTGCGAGGATTATCAACCGAAGGGTTCAAGATACGATCCAAGCTGCATCTAGGCAGCCGACGGCGAAAAAGGAAATCCGGACACGACCAGAAGGGATTCCAGATCGGATAGACGGAAATGGTTCTCACTGTCTCTGCTCTAAACAGATGCCTGGACTGAATTGCTGCCTGCACTGAATTGCTGCCCGCACTGAATTGATGCCTGCAATAAATTGATGCCTGCACTGCTCTGCTCTAAATGAAGCCTGCATTTGCTCTGCTCTGAATTGATGCCTGCATTTTCTCTCCTCTGAATTGATGCCTGCACCCTTCTGCTCTGAATTGATGCCTGCACTGCTCTTAAATAGGTGATGAGAAGTGCGAACGCAGGACACTCAATTTGCATCTTCTCGCATTAAAAATATAGTTCTTCAAACTCCCTATTCATGACAAGATGAGAAGTACAATGTCAGTGATTTGAGAGATCCGCCACAAACTTAACCGAATTTTTCAAATTTTCTTATCATACCTTTTACCATTGCTAAAACTTAAGTCGGTTCTTTAATGAAGACTATTCCGTAGAAATAGTGTAGCATTTTCACCGAGTTATTTAATTTTTAATCCATAAATTTTAAATTAACCAATTATATAGTAATAAAAATATGATCTCGAGTTGAATATTTCTGTCGGGAAGATATACTGAAAGAGGTTGAAAAATGTGTTAAACAATTTCCTTCTATGCCCTCTCTCATTGTGCGCATTCGTAGGATATTCGAACATATTTCATCCTCGGAAAGTGATGAATCGTGCTATACTAAGTTAAATCTCGATAATTACGGGGGATCCTACATCACAGTGAAGAAAGTTCAGAGGAAGTCTTGTAAAAAAATCACCTTACTTACTGGTGCATAATAATGGAGGCGAAAAAAATATTTTGAAATACATATCAATTTCTAATATTATATTCGGTTCATTAATACATATTTTATTCGAATTTTGGTGAACGCTATATAATCTTTTCAATTCTGCCCTGTTTGCATCGAGTCAATGCCAAGACCCAAGTATATGCGAAATACTCACCGCGGCTACATTTTAAAGCGTTGTTGCCCTCGTGCGTTTTCTATAGTCCTGATATATGAAGTCTCGAGCCATACATGCAAGTAAATGTGAATGGGTTTATGAATATATTTATATTCATGGTAAAAACATAATAGTATTTATATTATTGCGAAAAGCGTCCGGTGGGTGTACAATGTAAACAGCCCAACAAGCTGGATAATTAGAAATTACGCTTTATTTCACGGATATTCCCAAAAATTCGAAGCACAAGTAACACGAAAAGAACAGCAATTGCAAAAATTAACAATATAAGCAGACAGAAAATCACTAATAATAGCAATAATGGCATCAACAATAGCGCTTAGCGTCGAACAGCTTACCAGCTCGCAATACGATGAAGTCTCTAAAGACATCTACTCGTTTCAGCACCTCAGGGTAGTAATACCTTTTCTTATGAAACGTAACGTCACATAGAATCATGTAGAACAATCTCTATATTTCCGTTCCTAATAGAGAAAGGATGATATTTCAAGTATTTTCGAGGACCTTCATTTGGTCGCCAAGGTCGGGGGGCATTGGCTTGGCTTACCCCGGAATACGAATCTTTGTAAATCTCTTTTTATGTAAGAATACCATGGCAGGAAAGTGGCATTACAGTTTCGTATCTATATAAGCATATTTATTATCTTTATCTATGGCACTAAACCTCAATTTTGTTTTAGTTCTCTGTTTATGTAACACGGATTAAACAGAATTTTTTAAACTGAAGAACCTTATATATGAATGTCACCTGCAGTTATTATTTTCATCCTTCATTTTTTTAACTATGTGATGAAAATACCCAAATCTGACCAAAATATGCATTTAAACCATGCAGTGACATTCGATAAGCTCTCGCGGATGACTTATTACAATAGCTTATGCATTCTCAGTCACATAATCGCACTCCCGATAACCCTTTTCCTCTTCACTGTAACCTTCATGCGAATTTATAATCTCCTTTCCTTAATCTGCACCTAAGCCTATTTATTCTTACTTTGATTTAAGATTCTCCCTAATTATGCAAGGTTTTCTCTCTCTTTGCTTCAACTGAGCTGAAAAGGACAAAAGGCTTTAGTGAATTGAAGAGTATAGGATCGGAATCATCTGATGAGACAAAATCCCTTGTCTTTTAAGAAAAGCCAGGGAAGATTTCAGGGCGAATAATCCGAACGAAATCATTCTAGATATTATCAGCAGGTAAGGATAGACTTTAAACTGAATCCTCAATCTTTCTTGACTATGTTGTATTTTCTTTGCTTCAGTAACTTAGTTGAATCCGCTTACAACATGCCAATGTGAATGTCATTCAAAATTCTGTAATGCAGTAATTTTAATTATATTGCATCGAAGGTTTCATCATTAGCAGAGTAGAGAGAGATTAAGCCTATTAAATTAGGACAAAGCTATTATTCGATAGAAATAAATGAGATTGGATGTTGCCAAGATACACACGCCTGTTTTTGTCGCCCCGTGTATATAAATATTTTTAGGTACTTTAGCTTTTATTTTTACGCGAATCAATTAATATTCTTCTGTTTGGTATAATTAATTAGTCAATGCTGTGAAAAGCAATTCCCACGTCTTGTTATCTCACGTTTGTTTCAATATTTTAACCCAAGAAGATGAGATCATTAATACGAGAACAGTTTTTATTTCTTTAACGCTCATCTCATAAAAGAGATAATGAAATACTTACATAAACATCATGTCATGATCTTATCTTAGAAAATGAAGGATAAAATTATACAAATCTTTGTCGTATTAAGAATGAGAAGTAGCGAAATAATTACTTTAAAATCAAGGAAACGAGAAATATCTTAAAATATCCACATTGTTTATTCCAAAACTGGCCATTTTTTGCCTATTATTGTTTGTGGTAATATTAGAGCAGGTGATTAGTAATATGCAACTGCAGAATCCGTGTCAATACTTCATATACTGATAAGGAACCAGCTAATTGCCAAGCATACCTACTAGCAAATAACATCGGATTCTCTGGGCAAAATGAACACTTTTTCGAAGTTTAAAAAGAGTTAATCCCGAGTCATTAATATACGTTAAAGAGTAAAAGATTAAACCTCTTTAACGTAGTCATTGGCAAAAGAAATTACATCACCTACCGAAAACGTTTTCTTTTTGTTTCGTTAAGTGACGTGATTAATTGCACATTGTGCACTAACAAAAAAGAAAACGTGGCCTTTTCTTTAAATATTTTTTTATTACCCAAATGCTGTCGTATTATTTTCTTTCCGTTCTTTAACTCGTAGTTCATTTTTTTCCTTTTTTATTTTTTAGTCTAATTACTTTACATGTCTTTTGAGAGGATTACGTCCATCACAGTCACTACGAGTGAAAAACTTTACTTCGCATCAACGATATTCTGAGAATGAAACTGCTCCTTGTTTTACAATAAAGAAAGTTAAACCAGAGAAAAATATATGAAATTTAATTTGCTTTCACTCATCTATTTTAAGTCCAATGACATATATTGTCGTCTTTCAGGCAGAAGTTAGTAAGTCTACAAAAACATTTTGTCGCACTACAGCAGTAAATTAGGATTTGCAATTAATTATTTCGTGATAGAAGCCTGTTATCTAATCGTCAATAAGTCACCGTAGGAGCTAGAAATCTGTTAAATATTTTTTACTATTTATCAAAAAATTCAAAATCATTTAAGTTTAAACTGATCACATCTCAAAACTGTAGTTTTCGACTTAATGTCTGAACGAAGACGATATATGTAGAAAAAAGCAGCGATAAATGGTTTTCGCGTTAAAACTGAGTTACTTCCTGGAATGATTTTCGACATCTTACTTCTTTTTGTAAATGCGATTTTCTGAAAATATTTTTAAGGCAGTTTCTGAATAAATATTATTCCTTCGAGATCCTCATTTGCGTTGCTACAAGTGCAGCCCTAGAAAATGCCTGGAAACTTTCCCACAGCATCAGAAAGTGGAGATCGTAAACATCTAACTAAAGAACGCCTACGTATATATTTATTTATGTGTCGGCACTTTTCTCCGGAAAGCCGGAAAATGCAGTTTTCTTTCCATCCAATTAATTTATTAGTAACGTGCATGAATAACGCATGAGGTGAACAACGAAAAGATCATGAGAGTTCGTTTAAAATGGGTTTACATGTTTGAAGCAAATGATTAAATATTTTCATTTATATGATTACAGCTTCAAGAAAAAGTAATAATTATATTCAAAATCTCAGCAAATTTTATTTCTACGGTTTTAATTTCATTCAAAACTGCGTCCTAATCCTTTTATACTAGGCAAACTGAAATAATGGTAAACTCAACCCAAAACAAGGGAAGAACAAATGCATTGTAAAGCGATATTATAGAAGTAAATGAACGACAAAAACATTCTTACGTGGGTTATTCTGTCTCTACAGTTTTATTGTTGCTTTTTTGCTTCATAGCTTCATAGAATAAAACAAATCGGAGGAACGTTTCTCTTTCTCCGCTCCCATGTCCTGTTCGGTTTATTTTAGGCCACCCGTTATAATTACTTATTGACTTAATAATTACTTAAAAATGTCTCTTAGCGATTGTCGTGATTGTTTTTACTTTAATTTTGTAGATATTCATTTTCTACTTTCATGTAATATGAGCAAGTATTGCAAAATCGTGTCAAAATGTTCCTCGAAATTTTTATGAAGTTCTAATTTATAAACCTCCCTAAGTTAGAAAAGAAAATATTTCTGCTTGTTTGTCTGTACCTGAACATGATTACTTAAAACAGAACGATTTAGACGTATGGAAATTTTATATTGAATCTTAAAAACAAGTAGTATAAAAAAAATTAAGTCAATTCCTACTTAGGTCAACAAAGAAAAAAATTATTTTAGAAATTTTTTTCTCCCATATAAAACTAAAATTAATTAATTAAATTTAATTAATGAATTAATATTTGAAAAACTGTATTAACGTCACGTGTCATTGCATGCGCCCCACGTTTTTCGTTTTAAATCTGTATGGGGTTATAAATCTGTATGGGGCTAGAAGAAATTATTTTATCCTTTTTATTCCGTTTTAAGAACGTGGTATATTAAAATTTTTATTTTATTTAAATAATTATTTTCTACTTTTTAGTCTTGTGTGTATGAAATATTGCAATCGAATTTAAACATCTTGCTGAGATTATGACGGAGACACGTGGCAAATTTCAGGTTTATTTCAGTTTCTCTTCACCTGATCATAAATAAAAAAAGTTGTTATTTTCCTGAAAAATTGAGTTACGTGACGCAGAGACCTTCGAGATATAATAAAAAACGTTCTGCGCATGCTCAAAGATATGGCTAAAATATGGGGGTGATTCGATGATCCCATGGGCAATCCATATACCCAAGAACCAAGTCTATAATGTTAATAGTTTTCGAGATATAATGAAAAATGTACTGAGCATGCTTCATGAAAAATATGAAATGACAGACAAACGGACAAACATACAGACAAGACAGCGAATTAGTATTGCATTGTCATCTAGTTCTGAGCTATAATTAAAGTTTCAAGTCTCCAGCTCATCGGGAAGTTAGTTTAAAATCGATTGCAAAATTTGAATAAGATATATATAGGGAGAGTGTGAACTAATCGTAGGAATTGAATAAACTGCATCTTTTTATCAAATTTTGGCTGTCTCGCTGTTATTAGGTACGTGCACACGATGACTCAAACTGCAGCGATTTAGATAAGTGAATTTGGTACGTTGTCTAAAATTGCCGTTATACATCAAATTTTAGACCAGTCGGTAGAGGGCCACGGTGGCCTAGTGGTAAGGCCTCGGCCTCTGGACGGAGGGGTCCAGATTCGAAACCCGATTGCACTGAAGATCCACCGTGTATGTGGGCCTGTTGCATGTTAAATAATTCGGAGGTGGCCAAACGTCCTCCTGCTTGTATGTTGAGGAGGTTTGGAGAGATGGTGCCAGCTCAGGTGTCGTCCTTGTCATCTGACAACGGTTCAAAATTACGAGGTCCGCCCCAAAATAACCCTCGTGATACTTCAATTCGGGATGTTAATATAACCAAACCAAAGTCAGTATTGTAGAAGTATACGAGAAAGTTGATAGGAGAACATTGCCGCATGTTGCTGTTACTCCTGAGAGGAAATTACATGTATGCTCTTGAATTTGAAAATGCCCATTACCCTTTTACTGACTAATTTAGTCGTTTTAAGCATTTGTAATGAACAATACAGTAAAATTTCTCATATTTAATTTGAAAAAATATCTTTGCAAATTAAATACGAGAAATTTATTTATTTCTCAACCGCATAATATATTTTTAAAAAAGTATTATGCAGTTGAGATTTTCCAGAAACTATATTTTAATTTTAGTTAATTTCTTGTAATTTCGAATGGTTATTAGAAATAAACTTTAGAAATTGACTAAAAAGCTTCCTATAGAATTCTGCGGATTATTTCTATTTTTTTAATGATAAACCGCTTTTATCGCTTTTGAGAAAATATTGGGTCATGTATTTTGCTTTACATTGAGCTTCAGGGCCCAAAAAAAAATTCAAATCGCAAAAAGTGTGCGACAAAGAAAATATGTTTCTTATAAGGCAGTTTAAATACATAAGTTGTAATGTTATTAATTTAATAAACTTCATACACAAACAGCATAAACTATGATATTTTTCAATGCTTTTCATGCGTAAACATCTTTGCAGGAAAAACACATTTAATGATATTCTATATAGTTGTAAAACATAATTGAAAAGTTAATTTCCTTTCGCATAGATATATAACAACATATTAAATTTGGCTGTCGAAGTATAGTAAAAATATTTAGCTATTCAAAATTAAATTACATTTTAAAAATAAATAAAAAAAATCATTTTATCCTAATCTATATTATACTCGCTTTATGCTGTAACACTTTCTACAATTTGATTTTGAATGAAATTTAAAAAAAAATTAATTCAGTTATATGGATCTGTGTTGCAAAATAAATAAATATGTTATAATAAAACACTGTTATGCAAAACCTTTTTTAAAACATTTTGTTAAATGTGTTAAAAAATGTTCATGAAAATCACAAGAAAATATTGTATTGTATTAAAAATGTTATTTTTTTTAAATGGAATAAAAAGAAATTTAAAATATCCTATCAATTTGTAACAGTTTATTTAATTCCCTTATTTTTTAAAGATTTAAATAGGAATATTTTTATTTTAGTCATTAAAATAGTAAAATTACAAGCGGAAAATATTTTTGATAATTCGCCAAAATGCAATACATAAAAAAAGTTTGTGAACATTCTTCAAAATATTTATAAATGGCAAATTATAGATCTCCAATTGATTAGAATAATTCATTTTTCTCTCTTATTTATCAGGTGCCTACTTTAAAGAGATAATATCTCTTTATGCCCTCTGCATTCTTCTTCTTTAAAGTCTCTGATATTCTTGAGATAGAAACCCCAGTTTGGATGTCATTAAAATTATTAGAAAAATAAAATTAAAATAAATTAAATAAAATTAGGAAATTGTTAGAAATTTTAAGAAACAAATGGCAGCATCAATGGAACATAGGAAACACTGGCAGAAATATTTAAAAAATCTTTCCAAAAATTTGTAACAATCCTACTTTTCGGCATTGCGATGAAATTCTCTTTACAACATGGCATGGGCCCTTCCCTATTTATCTAAACCGATTCCGTCTGCGATCAGTGGACAAATATGGATGCGGAGATCAAGGATATACCATTCACTACTCGACAGAATGCCCACTTTCCAGCTCTTTTCACCTCAAGAAACCTGCACCGATGTATGAGGATCTCTGGTGATGACGAGTAATGGCATCAACACTCTCTCGAGCGAAAATGAGGAATTTAATGCATCTTATTAAAAAGAATGAGGATATTTTATTCTCAACCTCCTAATTGAAAATTTCATAGCGAATTCTTTATGAACATTAACTGGAAAGATATTTCACTTTTGATTTGTCATCTTCGTAGATAACATCCTGTTGCTGATAAAAAAAAAAACTTCCAATCGTTTTGGTTTACACAATACAAGATTCTGTCAATTATTTCTATCAAATCTTTTATTTGTGATACTAGAAAAAGTTTCTATCAATAAGTTATCAGTAAGTATTTTTTTAACATTATTCCTTTCAGATATTTGCTTTTGCTGTGTTTTATTGAAACACATCCTTTAGAAATTTTTGTATATGATTTAATACATTTACAGTTTATTTGATATAAATTCAGTGAACAATTTATACCCAAGCACCTTAAACATGATAAGGATATGAGGGTGCCCGCCAAACTTACTTACAACACCCTTAATTTCAGAACAACTGCAGCTATAGTCATAAAAGTGGTGTCTAGGTATATTGTCCCATGTTCACTCAACCGGTACAGTTGTCGTAATGGCATCAGGCACGGGGACATGGGGCGGTGTTCGGTCTAGGTATAATAAATCTCTGCGCTACGCTATGAGACCACTCACAGTACCACCTGGCGTCGAACTGCGGAGTTAGCGTTTTTGTTTCGAAACGGAACGATGTAAGGGAAAAACGTCAATTACAAAGTTGTAGAACATCATTGATTTAGTATAAAAAGTTACCTTATGGAGTTTGATGGTAAAGTAAATTTATTGGTCGCCCTGTATATAAAGATACGCACATATAAATCTTAATTCTCTAAAAAATTATAATATTCATGATTGCTATCTCATTTTTATTTAAAACAGCGTAATTTTGATGTTTCTCATCTATTTCAATGTTTCTTTTACTTCTTCAAAGAAACTGAAAGGAGTCGAATTTAATTATTTAAAATATTAAAATGAAAGTTATTTAATTTCAGAGGATTTTTTTCATTATGCCCAAGATGTGAAGACAAACTCTATTCTATTGAATATAATCAATTCTATTGTAAGAACTAATTCTGAGTTATTCGGCAAATTACAGAATTGCATGATAAATCATTTGGAACGGTTCATGGCGTGATCCGTTAATAAGTTGCAGCCAATTTGGTTCTGTTAATAGATTCCAGTTAGTCAAACGAAAGTACTTTTTAAAGTACTTTTTTATTTGTTAATTTTGATCGTACAGAATTTTTCTTGCAAAGCTGTTTCAGTGTTTGTTAAGTTTCGTAATTCTGCTTATAGTTCGTAATACTTTTTTTTTTATCTGTACGCAATATTTTAGAGCTAATGATTTTTCTAAATGTCAAAGTTCGTTTCAGTACATTCTAGCATATCTTCCAATAATATTTAGAGTTTAGTTTAGTTATATTAACGTCCCTTTTTGAAGCAACACGAAGGCTATTTTGGGACGGACCTCGTAATTTTGAAACTCGGTTAGATGACGAGGATGACACCTGATCTGACACCCCTTTCCAAACTTCCACACCACACCAATGGGTCGCTGGGCCCCATACGTATGATTTAGCGTGCAGAAGGCCCAATACATGACGGATCTTCAGTGGAATCGGGTTTCGAACCTGGAGCTCTCCGGCCACAAAGCCTAGACCTTGCCATTAGACCATTGCGGCCGCGGTATTTACAGACCTCACAGCTGCCTGAGTTTTTGAGTTAGGTCTGAAATGACAGCGGCAATGTATCTTCCTGAAAGAGTGAATGGGAATATCAGAATTGAATGACGAACAATATTTTACCAATAAAGTAAAACTTCTATTATCCGTCACTCGTTTAACCGCCAGTTTCAGTTATCAGTCAACATCTAAAGGATATCAACAAGCAAACAGATATCTCTAGAATTGTCGTAGGAATTACTTTTAAATCCTACTGCATAAACCTGAAAGTGACTAATCGGCAGTGGCGGAAGAGTTGAAATTGATTTGTCTCATCAAACCCATCACTAACCAGTCGGTATTGTGTGACAGTAGTACAATACATTTCTTTACATTACTGCTATTTTATTGAATTTTATATGGATCGTTTTGTAAAACTAAATACAATATGTATTTAATTTTTATTCATTTGTGAAGGGTTTTATTTTCATTTTCGTCTCAAGCCAGCAGTAAAATCCCGTTACTGTACATATACATTAAGATATTTCTGTTATAAGTCCATTCGATTATCCGTCAAAGGCCTGGTCCAGAGGGTGACGGTTAATTGAAGTTCTACTGTACAATTTTAATTTTCAGAAAGACCCTGGTCCAGAGGGTGATGGTTAATCGAAGTTCTACTGTACAATTTTCATTTTTAGAAAGACCCTGGTCCAGAGGGTGACGGTTAATCGAAG
>BGPR01002196.1:157248-174163 GCA_013235015.1 Araneus ventricosus | reverse complement strand
TTCATTTTTAGAAAGACCCTGGTCCAGAGGGTGACGGTTAATCGAAGCTCTACTGTACAATTTTCATTTTTAGAAAGATTGCATAGTTTCTTGCGGTGAATGATATGAAGAGTAAATCTCTTTCTAGATAAATGAGAAATTTATTAATTTTCTATTCTTAAATGTAACATAAAAATTTCAATATATATATAATTATTTTCAACAAGACAAGTATATTGATTTAAACAATCTAAAGATGCTTTTTATGTATTTATTTATTTTTATATTATTTATATTATATTTTTTCCTTGAGATTTGTATAGCGGCAGGAACTAAGGAATACAATTTATATTCGGCATTCTGATAGCAAAAAAATAAAACAAGAAATTTGTTTTAAAACTGAATATTCCACAGAAGTTAAATCAGTTTCAACATGAAAAAAATACTTTTAAGTAATTCAGAAAAGCTATTATCTGTTAATGCGTTTTCTCAGACAAGGATTAGAAAACTTATATTTCAACTTAAAATTCAGTGCGGAATGGTATAAAATAAATTTTAAAACTTTTCATCTTAAAGTTCGATAAAATATTACCTCATTCAAGGAAACCTGTATTGTTAGAAAAAATATCTTTCATTTTAAGGTTGTGGTCTCAAAATTCATTAAACAGGAACATCTGTTTAATTAAAAAAGAAATTCCATTAAATTTATTTCGGAGAACTTATTTCTAACAAAATAATAAAAAATTAAAAATTAAAGACAAATTCCAGGTGAAATTTTTCTGCACCCAAATGCTAAATATATGAATTCATCTTCTGCCAATGATTTCTGCCTAGATTTCCAATGAAAGCCAGTTTGTTTAGTTCATTTAAGCACATTTCTTCTTAAACTGCAGTTCTCTAGAGTAAACTTTAGTACAATTTTTTGGCTTAAACAAAACTCAATGTCAATAATATATACGCTCATTAAGAATGCCCAAATAGAATATCAAAATTTGTATGTTTAATCAAAAATTTCGTTGCTTAAAAAATAGGATACGGTAATATGACCTACAGCATACTTTATTTTTACCTATAATGACAATTTCTATGAATTATCTTATGATTGTTTATTATTGTTTCATAATAAAATCTGAGAATAAGACAGTCTAGTGGCAAGATTTCTTGCATATATTGATTTATATTTTAGAAATATTTTAACGTAATACGTAAGTTTTAAAAAAGGTAAAAAAAGAATTTAAAAATTTCCTAAAAAATCTTATATTTTTATACTTGCATTTGCGTAGAAAACACTCTTCATAGAAACAATTTGTAATTGAATTGTTTACAAAAATCCTATTACCATCCACTTATTTTTATTCCCACTGCTTTCACATATTTTTTAGCATCGCTACACAAATATACCAAAAATAAATAAACATAATTGGCTTGTGCATTAGCAATTACTTTTTGAAAAGGTTTTTAACCTCTTTTCTTATTTTCCTTTTCAGAAAGCGATTTTCTGAAAGTATCTTTTAAGTCAATTTCTTTGCAGACGTAATTCCTTCGAGATCCTGCATCTCTGCTTGGTACGAATGCAACCTTCAATAATGCCTCGAAACCTCTGCGGAACATCAAAGATCAATGGATGCAAAAATCTAACTAAAGAACGCCTACTCAGCTATTCTCTAAGACGTCAGAAAATGCAGAAGTTTGTTTCCAAGTAATTAAAACACAAGCAGTGTGGTTAAATGATGCAAAAGTCAAAGACTGAAAAGTTCAGACGAGTTTATTTAAAGTGTCTTTGAAAATGTTAAAGTAATTGATTAGAGATTTGCATTCATGTGATTAGAATAGAAAAAAAAACCATAAAAAACATTTGAAATATCATGAAATTGTATTTTTGAAGCTTTAAACTGTCTTTTAAAAAATTGATGTTTATAAATTAATAATTATCAATTAAATTAAGAAATTATAAGTATTGAAAATGAGTAACTATAGGTATTGTAAATAAATAATTGTATGTTTTTGTGTTTGCAGAAGCTTTTATGTTACGTTATGTTGTTATGCTTCTTTTTTTATATAATGTTTCTCTTTTATTTTCCTAAACGCTTTTCTGTGTGTTAAAGCAAATGATTAAATACTTACATCCATGTGATTACAGTACCACGGAAAAATAGTAAAGATAATTTGAATTCGCATTAAATTCTGAGATTTTAAAATATAGTTAGTTATTCAGAAAGTAAATGGTATAAATTTATGTAAATTATTCGTGTTTGCCTTAATTGTTTATTTCTGGACAAGGGGCAATAAGATTATGGAGTTCCGTGGGCTACGAGAAATTTTGCAGCACCACTTCAGTATTAAGTTCAATAAACTGAGAGTCCCATAAAGGACTCCCGCATTTTAAAAATGAATAACCCGCCAACGGAGAACAATACAAGAATGCATCCAATGATATGTTTATTTAGAAAGCCGTAAAAATCAGACACAGAAGTTTCAGAATTAGTTACAAATGTTGCCAACAGGTGGCGCTGTATGCTGTAGTCATACTCTAGAGTCTGAGAAAAAGGCTATAAAATATCTTTTGTAAACAATTATTGCAATCACACAACAATCGATTCAAAAAGTACACCTTCCGCAGCACAGAGATGGCACTTACTAAGAATGAAATTTTATGCATACTATGGAGCATACTAAAATGAAACACCATCTGTAATGTCAACAAAAATGAAGGCACATGCTTCACAGACCGAGTCTTAAAGCTCGCCTAGTGCTACAGAATGCTTCCGGAAAACAGTGTCCTTTAATGTAGAAGAACAAGAATGGATTGGCTTCCACTCTCACTGGATCTAATCCCCTGTAACTACTTCTCGTGCAGCACGTTGAAGGATGCTGTTTCCCGGAACAATCCTGCAAAACTGGACGAGCTCTAAGAGTTGGTCTGTGAGGCACCTAATTAGCACTACTTCTATTTATGCACCTAAATACATTATCTAGCAAAATTCCAATATCCTGTTATTTATGGTGTTCATAACAAACTTCAAGATTTAACTGATTTACATTTTGCAAATACTATTTTATGCCCATTAGTCCGCTAAATCTATTACACTCCTTGTGACAATTAGTCCTTTCATTGTGTAACTGTAATTTTTCTACAGTTGTTCTTGTTGGTTTCTATTCTTAATGTGTCACCGTGGAGATTGTTTCACAGCTTTCGTTCATATGTTCATCTTTTCAAACCTTTAGCCCCCTAAACTGGTTTGCGCGTACGCTGTACGTGCGTCGATTTATCGCCATTTTAAAATTTTAAACTAAAACAAAGTCATTTACAGACGTTATAATTCGATACAAAAATCGCATGGGATCCATAAACATTTCAACTGTTCTTTAAATTCTCAATTGAATTTGTGGCATCATCGCGGCATCTGGCAACATCCTGAATTGTGATTTAATGCAGATCGGATCCGCCCTCTTTGTGATGTCGCCTATCGACCAATAGCGACGAGCCTGTTACTGTATATAAGCACTGATTGCTGCTGTTCATCCTCTGCTCTTCCCTGTTTGTATCATTTGATTAGCTAGCTGTATAACGATTTTATGATTTAGTATTTTAATTTAATTGTTTCATTAAATTTGTTATTTTATTAACGAGTAGTCTTGATTGGACTTCTTCACCAGTCACACACAATGGAATACTTCTTATTCATGTGAATACAGGTCTGATAGATCTAGAAGCCGAGTAGGTTAGAATCGTACAAGTTAACATGTAGCACTTGAGGGTCAATAGTTGTATGTACCGACTACCTCAGCATCTACATAAATAAATCTCGCCTCTATCAATCCTGTGAAGTTAACTTGACCTAGACGTAGGCCTAGAAGTTACACTGGTGACCCGGACGTGATATGAACACGCAACCTTCTGATTGGAGTCAGATAACGCATGACAACGCATGCCCAAAATAGGAGGTGCCATCTAAATAGATAGTTGAGAAAACAAACCAGTTAAGGGGTTAATACATAAATCTTGATTTGTTTGGCTTTGCAACGCTTCGCAGTTGGAAATGGTTAAGAATAGGAATGAAAATAAATAATGCTAGTTGTCTAAAAATTTCATTCTTTCTCACCTTAAAGTCATTCGATGGTAAGAGACAGAACGATCCTTTGCCATTTCCAAAACATTTGTATAATTGCTTTCTTTTCCGAATGATTCATAAAGTACCCTGGAGAGAGTTTCCCGTCATTTATTAACCTTCTCAATGTTCCAATGGAACCTAATGTCATTTTAGATCAATGACTCCAACAAAGAGAGCGCATCCTTTGAGGGGAAGGGCTCCGAATAATAGAATAAACGACCTTCCTCCCAAAGGGCAAATAACTTATTTTCGAACCCTTTTATCATTACAAAAGATAGCACGAATGAAAAACGACAGAAAATAATTACCTGTGTTATTCTTATTCTTTGCTGAAATAAGTTTAGAAATTTCTAAGGAAAAAGAGAGAAAGAGCAGCGAAAGTTTTGGATTTTGAAAAATATTTTCCGAAAGTTTGGACTGATTTAATTTGTGGATTTCGACTCATTCCCTTCAGGCTTGAAAACAAGTTGAAGAAACGAGATAGTAAAGTGTAAAAAAAAATACAGCAAATTCTTTTTAGGTATCCTTTTAATTTACATTGGGTTACTAAGAATTTTGTGTATATGTGTGTGTTTGTAATTTATAATTTTACCTGCTGTCATTTGTGTTTTTCTTCCACACTTCGGTTCATTACTAGAATTGCTAGCGTAAATGGTGTATATTTTATATAGTTATGATAAACAATGAAAATGAAAGAAAAACATGTTAGTACTTTTTTCATATAATACAAATATCTGTAAATGATAGCCAATTCATGAAGTTTAGTAAAGTGCACAGGATGTTGGTCACAAGCGCAAATGTCAGATTTCTGGAGGAGTTAAAATTTTTAACGACGAATCAGAAAATACAGGAACGTTGGGTCAGAAATCATAATGGAATGGTACTTTTGAATTCCACTCTTATTTTCATAAATTAAAGATATCTATGAGCAAACGAATTTTTTAAATTTTGTAATATGTTTTATCATATTTAAGTATTAAGTTCTTCATCCTCTTTAATAACATAAACAAAGGAATTAAATTTTAAAATTTTGGAAGTCAAAACTTTTATTCAGAATAAAGAAAAACTTTCGTATTATAAAATACGCTTGTTAGAGAACAATTTATTTATTCTAACGTACAAATTACATATTCTATAAGTTCTAAGTAGTAAAACCTCAATTACGTTTCGTGATATTAAATTGAAAATAACCCACATTCTCAAGATAAATTCTGTTAAGAAAATTTCAATAAGTTATTTTCAATATTAATCTATTTCTTAACAAAAATGGTAACAAATTAATTAATAAAAATTAATGCTTATATTCACTAAGATTGATCTAGCATAAAAGAGATATAATTATGGACATTTATACAAATCTATTTCAATTTCATTCATCAAATGTTTATTTCTGAAATATCGGCACTTTAATTAATAACTGCTAGCATTTGAATCAACTCTTGTCATATCAAATGAGGGGAAAGAATTATTATACAACGTTTCTCAGCAACTTTTCTCGTTTAAAATCAAAGTAAGGACTCTAATATATGGTTACAAATGTAGACCCATCATATTAACCTCAGGTTCTAGAAAGCCCCATGAGAGGTAATCCATTGGAGTTATATCTAGTGAGTAATGGGCTGAGAGTCATTGCTAATGAAAGCCATTAATTCCTTTCAGTGAACTCCAGAGTAGAATGAGGTTGCTGGAAAGCTTATATGAGTCGCTCAGAAGCCAACGGGATAAGTCCATTTTTTGATATCTTCTGGTTTTTGTAAATTTTGATGGAATTAATAACATTATTTTTAGTTATTAAATTATTCAACTCGCTGTTTCACTAGAAGTCTTTATATACTTTCACTAATCAAATTAGTAAATCAAAAATTTTAAAAAATTATCGTATTAAACAACATGAATTTTCTCAATTTTTGTGGAATGGACTTATCCGCAATGGCTTCTGAGCGACTCATATATAGCGCGTCAAAGAGGAATCGAAAATTATTTTTTAAAATATTGTTTTTAACATACTCAACATTTTTGGTCAGTTCAACTCATTTTTACTTTCTCGTAAACGAAGTACACAAACAGAAAATATTTTAATCTCTAAAACAATTCGACGTCGAGATTTTGATTAATCTACAAATTTTAGACTTACCCGTGTCCGAAAAGAAACATTTTTGAATTATATTTGTCCATATGTGTGACTGTGAACACGATGACACCAAAACGCAACAAACTACACAGATTAGTTACGTAATTTTTACATCGAAATTTTAGATTTCTATCAAATGTTAGACGAAATCCATCGACAAGGACATCTACATCTGTCCGCCATTTCGTTCGCAAGCACGAGACACAAACGCTTGAACGCACTAACTGAAAAACCTAATGAGCTAATTGCATCATTGAAATCGTCTGAAATCATCTTGTGTAGTGATATGATGTTTTAATTTGTGTTTATTGTGATATATGTGGAAATATCATGTCTGAGAGACCAATAAATGATACTCTGGATATTTATAGGTATTATACAGCAAATAAATTTATCCGGTAGAGTTGATGTGCTAGCCATTATTTGCATGAAAACGCCATAAAATAAATTTTTACCATCACTTTTGAATGCCTGCTGTTCTCATGCTTAGAGAATCAGTTTCCAATAAATAATCTATCTGAAATATTCTTTTTGTGGAGATCTTAGAGATGTTTAGGCGGCAAGACTTTCACAATATATAATTATGCATGAATCAACATTTTCCTAAACTATGGTGTCAGATTTTTTGGGGTTTTTTTGCATTCAAGGTGTTTCTGGTGTCGTACGTAAAAAAATTAGATTTTTACTTACTTCAGGAATGTAATGTCTGGGAAATGCAATATTGTTGAAGGTTGTTTCACTCTACTACGTTATTATGTCTCCATATATGCAATAACCAGGTTTCTTATCAGCGAAGCTTAGTTAGTAAAAATCCATTATCGCACATGTTGGGAATTCCCAGCACAGGTCCACTCTATTGTTGTTGATAAGGAGAAACAAATGTTTTCTTCCATTCATTTCCAAAATATTGAGAGCATCAGTTTTTAGAGGAGATCTTTAATTTTCGTCTTGCCATGATCTAAAAATAAACAACATTTTCAAAGCGGCTAATACTGATAGTTCAATGAACGGGCTTTGGAAAAATCAAATGGTTAAGAGAATGGATCTTAAATGTTTACACAAATTCTATTTAATTCTAAATGTCTCATGTTTTAAACCAAGTGGTGATTTTTTTTCCTCGCACAATTTCTGAAATTCATTAATATTTCATCTCATGAAAAAACAGTTGAATAATAATTGTAATTCAAGTCTCCAGAAAGTCTTTCGCGGATCTAGGACTAAATGAGACATGTCAGTAATGTCGGCAAGCTACAGACAGTTGTTGCATTCACTACCCACGCGGCTCAAGTCGTTAAGCTCTGCCAAGATGGAAATATTTATTGAATGAGAGTATCATATTTGGACCGAGATGGGTTTTAGGTCGACTTATTGATTGCTTTAGACTGTTTGCATTTCTATTAATATCGTGCTACGTTAAGGTGTGGACTCAATAAACCCACTCACCAACATTCGCTTGCATTTGTTTACGTTTCTATAATAAATGCTAGTATAAAAATGGCTTACTCAATAAGTAAGTAACTGAAGATTAAGTCTTCTATATAAATAAACAGCTCATACATGGAAACGGAGCTTTGGAAACAATAGCACAAAGAATTTTTTTTTTGCTTTTGCTGAAGATAAAATATTAACATCGTGACATAGTGGAGCGAAACTATTCAAGAAAGTATGTACACGATAAATAGTGCAAATAAGAATGGAATCAAGAACGCCTGTTTTATGCATACATATAAAGGTGGAAACGTTTCGTGTAGTTTTATTTCCTGATTTGTTGGAATCCTGACGAAATGTAGCTAAGAACTCGAAGATGATAACTTTATTAAAATTACTAAATACTAGTAATTCTGGGAAAAGAGAACTCACATCCAAAAAAGAAAAATCTAAGATCTGTTTTTCATCACACTCTCTAAAGGTTTAGTCATTTTTTTTCGAATGCGAGTTATTTACCTAAATCTCTGATTTTATCAGTATTCACAAAATAACAAATAAATGTATCGCCATTACCAAAAGAACTCACATGTTCTAATGTTGCCAAACTCGCCATTCACTCTCCAAGCTTGAAACTGAATCAAAAACTAAAATTTTTTGCCAATACCTCGTTTTTAATGACTTGAAATAACATCCATGCTTAATTCGAAGAAGATCGAACAAAGTATTTGGTCGTGACTGCATTTATTTAGTTTAGTTGTATGAACGTCCCGTTCTGAAGCAGTACGAGTGCTATTTTGGATGGACCTCGTCGTCTTGAACTGCGATCAGATGACGAGGGCAATAACTGAGCTGACACCCGCTCTCAAAACTTTCGCACCGCACCAGTGGGAGCACATTAGGCCCCCTACGTATGATTTGACGTGCAAGAAAAATTTTCTGGTGGGTGTACGCGAATGCAGTCCAACAAGCAGGATAAAAAGAATAAAGGACTCTTTATTTGACTAATATTCCAGAAAATTAAACGTAGCACAGATATCAAAACTAAGCAGCACTTTTATAAACTTGTAACTCAAGCAGGCGGCAGATCACTAATAAATATCAGTCACAGCACTTTCATCAGCGCTTAGTGTCTCAGTTCACCAGCTTCAATGCTGACCAAACTCCAACTGATCCAGTCTTGGTTTGAGAGCTTGCTTTTATACCTTTTACAAGAGAGAGTGACGTTACATAGCAACCTCTAGAAGGTTCTGGACATTTCCCGCTTCTATTAAAGATAGGACAACCATTCGTGAATTTTCTAGAAGATTCCTTTTGTCTCAAATATGATCACCAAGATTAGCATATCAGGGAAACAATTTTACATCTTTGTAACAATATATATAACAATTTATAAACATAAAATAGTAACTAGATCAAAGTACAAGAATAATAAAAAGCTAAACAGGAATACTAACTCACGTGCAAACATTTGTATAATATAAAACGCACAAGCAATATAATTATGTTTAGAAATTTCAGGATAAAAGCAAAAAACGAATATTCGAGCGGAATTTAATTATTGCCTTGATGTAAAAAATCTTTTTGTATCTACTCATAAACATACAATGATAATCCGATACCTTATATTTTGTCAACGCATTTCTTGTTTATAGTATGGATAATCAAATAATATTTATATAGGTAAATAAAACATTATTCTTCAATAGAAAATGGTTATGATATACAAAATAAAGACTTTTGTTAATAATGGAGATATTTAACTATACGAAATGTCGTTTTAAATTGTATTTGTTTTACTACGGAACATACGTTTCATACACATTTCTGTGAAACAATAATCTTTATTCATCTTCGCATCTTGTTAAGAGGCGTCTTTTTTCGTTTCTGATCTCGATTTCAAAATTCCAAACGCATATGAATGATTTATTGTTCGAGAGGGAAGTATAAACGAATAATTAATATTCAGTTACTCTTTAGTAGACACTTTGCGCTGTTAATAAATTTTAATTAATATCAACATACATGTTTCCGGTTTCATTTCTAATTATTTCTTACTTCCCAGGGGTTAAATATATCACAATAACGAGAGAAAATCCTAAAAGTCAAGAGCAATAGCATATAGAAAAATGACGGTTTTCATCAAAGCTTCAAATTTATTGTAATTAAATTAATCAATAAAAACAATGGAAGCGAAAGACTAGAAAGAAAATGATTATTGCAAGATTTATTATAAACTGAAACGGCGTTTTTTTTCGCACCGAACATATATTTATTAATATTTAATATTCAATAGAAAATGTGTATCTCTGTCTACTCATTTCTTTGTATTTTATCCAGTGTAGTAAATCTTAGAGCTTTTACTGCTATGTGAATAAATCAATAACTTATTAATTTATTGTCAATTGCTGGCAATTGCATTATTTAATAACTAACTGATCCCGCACAGAGCATCTGCGCTCCTTTATATGCAAACCATGCATTTTCGGCCAAATTGACCAAATTCCTGACGCTTCAGCTCACCAAGAATACAGCACGTGTCAGCTATCGTCAAGAAAGAAATTGAGCCAAAATGGCGATTCAGAGCTCCAAGAAAATTCGCCAAGACAAAAAAGTGGTATGTGTACAACGAAAAAGTACCCAATATACAATGTTGACAATAATAAGCTTCATAATATTCACCTCAATTTAAGAATTTAACACGATTGCTCTTTCATTGATCTGAACGTTCTAAGGATCGCATAAGCCCATCTGTTTCATTTCTAACTGATTTCTTTAGAATAATTTCATCCAATGTTTCATTATATTGTAAAAAATATCGTGAACTCTTTATCTTAAACTTATTTATTTTCGAGAAAAGCTGATTCACACCAGATAGAATGTAGTAGCAGGCTGTACTTATGAAGTTATGCCTAACATGGCTACCGGTTTTGTTTTGTAAACAAACCGATCGTTGCCATCGGCAAAAGAGAAATTAATCTCTTTTCTGTGCTACGTACGTTAGCGTTTTATATAGATAGATAGATGGTTATTTATCATGCATTATATGATTATGCGAGTCAAGTAATTCATTCATTTATTTTTAAATATCTGCATTTCAGGTGTATTTCTCATAAATTATTCATTTAGTTATATTATTTAGTTAAGGAATTGCAAATAATTCAATTATTTATTTGATTTGTGTAAGTTTAATATTTTTGCATTATTAAATTTAATTTTGTATCTATTTTTTGTTTGAGTTTTCAGGGAACTTGTCATTGAATTTCAATTGATGTCATTAAGTATACTTCCAATTTCTTTTCCTTCTGTGTCTTAATTCCCTTAGGATAAATGTATGTCAAAATATAGGCATGAAATTCCGAATTATGAAAATTAGTTGCAACAGCAAAATTTTTTTTGAAATTACGGCTTTATTTTTATGAATTTAAATTAAATAAAAAAAATAACCGAAACGAAAGATCAGAGAGATACTTATATTTTTCATTCGATACTTTCTTATAAATAATTGCTGTTTTACATGCACTGTGCTTGAATTATATTTCTTATATTGAAAATTATGAATTTGTCCGGTTATAACATTTTTCTTATCAAACTCATTTATTCTTAAGGACCTGAGGGGCCTCGTAAAAAATTTAATTATTTATTTCTTTACTGCCACTTGTCTATTGATAACAATAGTATTACATATTATTAAAATCTATTGTTACGCATAATTTTACTCCGTCATCGCAAACGGTATATTAATTTCCAAACATCTAAATTTCTTGTATTACATATAAATAATTTACTCATAATATTGAAGGTTTTTAAACCATTTAAAATAATTCTATTATTTATTTTATTTTCTTGTATTGATTATTTTTATTAAGTAATTCATTTAAGCTATCGGAAATGATGTAATCTTTATTTTTTGTTTAAGGTCTGCATATTATGGGCTGAATCATTATGATTTTTTAAAATTCTTGTAGAGTTCAGTTAAATTCTTTTAACGTCCCGTTTTGAAGCACCACGAGAGCTAATTTGGAACAAACCGCAGAAATAACGTTTGACTCTCGTTGCTTTGTATTTCACGCACACCAGGCCCATATGCACAATGGGTTTTCGATGGAATCAGGGATCGAATCTGGAGCCCTGCAATACCGAAGCCGAGATCTTACCACAAAGCCACCGTCGCCTTATTCTTGTTGAGAATTTTTCCAGCGTTTTTTCTTAGATGAATATTACAAACGAATTAAATTATTCTTGTGCAGTATGACGAAATAGGCAGACACCTCAATTGGCCGACAGTACTTTCATGCTCCATATCTTTCAGTTGCTTTACACTTATTCGACTTGCATGTTTATATATTTAGAGTTTTTCATAATTAACCCTCTGATTCCTAAGGCCATTGATATAGAGGGTCAGCAAAATACGGGAACGTCCGAGCTCCTCTATCAAAGATACGGGAAATTCACTTCCCCCTCAAAACCCGCAATGACAGCTGGCTTTGTCCGAATTGTAAGAAAACTCCCCTCTTCCCAAACACATCTGGGCGAGCCACACTAACGAAGAAAGCACGCACCGCGAGTGTGAAATCAATCACACTTAACGAAAGGGGGTGGAAATTTCAGAGTGACATTTGGACGGTTATCGTCATTTGCTTGAAGAGACGTATGGGACAGTCCCATATCGATAGAGTTAAATCTATGTTCAACAATTTAATAGCCTCAACTACTGTAATTAACTTTTTAACAGTAATGGTAACATATGTAATGGTAATCCGAAAGGTGATGTGTTAGGAATCATCTGGAAAGAAGCAGGTAATAGTTGATCCAATAGATATTTTTTTTCAATTTCTATTTATCGATTTCACTTGGTGATGCAAATTATATCCACTAGATAACATAATCATAATTTAACCCTTTAAAGGGCTATTTTTTCTAGTTGTGTTATAGTAAAATGGCTTTGGGTTTGAGATTCATTTAAGGAAAGGAAATCATTCAGCTAATTCAATTACTTTTTTTGTTAATTTTTCTAATTAATTATTAAGTCCAGACACTTCGTTATGGTTTGAGAAAAGAAATTGGAACACCTAGGTTTTTGTTTCATCGAAAAAATTGGCGACAACTTATGCCGACCTTAAATAATGCATTTAAAAATTTGTGTGTGAAAAAATGAATTTGGTGGTAAGTATACTTACCACGGCCTTATAAAGGGTTAATTAACATCCATGACCAGGATTGAAGAGTGAAGAGAGCAAAAGCGGAGCGTCTTACTAAGTGAGTTACATGGTTACAAAGAGAGTGTTAAAAATACGAGGAGAGATTAAATAGTTGCAAAAAGGGGAGTCCCCGAAGAATCTCGTGACTCTGAAAGTTAAAGTAGAAGTGCGGTTCTGTAAGATTGAAGTAGAAGTAATTCGTTTAAAATTTTAACTAAAAAAAGATTTAATTTAAATATTACGTATTCAAAAGATTTAATTTAAATATTAAGCATACAAAAGATTTAATTTAAAGATTAAATAGTTAAATCATTACATGGTATATATGTTAAATTACGAAGAGATGGAGACAAATTTCTAATGGTATGTTTGAAAAACAGTTTTATTTGGCATCTTAGGGATTATAGTAGAAGAAAGACGAGACAAAGAGAGAGAATTTGCGAATCGCGATAATAGTTTTAGAGAGTGCGCTTTACCGGTTTGTATCTTTCGAATGCAGGCGAAGTTATTATCTACAACTCTCTGATTTGGAGATCCGGAAGAATTTAGGTTGCCATGGAAGATTAAAACATTAATTTATGACTGGATTAGAAATACAATTTCTTCCACCACCTTAAATTTAAAAAATTACCATTTATGAGTAATAACTAAAATTATTAATGTCCCCTTAGGCATGAAATCATACGCAAATAAAAGTAATCTAAAGATATTTTCAAGGATTGGAAATTAAATAGTGGCAACTTAGTTCTAAGTATGATATAAAATGGAATCAATGTGTTTAGCTATTGCCATAACTTTAGTTCGAATCTTAACCTATCTCCCAATAAATGGATTCGTCTCTCCAAACATAAGTTCATGCGCTATGATGAGTAGAAATACGTCGTGTGTTAGTCAGCGCTCTAAAGCTGTGCAGTAACGATGTGTCATACCAGTGTGCTTCACGTTCTGAAGATACGCCTGGGTACGAGAACAACTCGATCACCATGGATGCCGAATCTAAATGCAAAAATTATTTAATTCCAAGGACGTAGGAACCATTTCGTGGCATTCGCTTCCAAACTGATTCCTAAAATCAGTCATTCATGATCACTCCACACCGATAAATCCGACCGCTTAACTCCAATACCGCTCGTCAATCTGAAAACTGTTCAGGTGTGGTGCGGAAAGTTGTATATCCAAAGCCGGTCATTCACGAGCACTCCACGCAATTCCACTTTTTAGCTCATGCAGGCAAGTCATTCATGACCGTTACACGCAAATCCATCCACTATCGGTTACTCCCATCACTTAATGCGCTGACTCCTCCCCTCACCTTCAAAACGCGAACCCCCCTCGGGCTCCGATTTCCTTGATGGACGTCTCGAATGCAGTGTTTTGTGATTTTTGCATTCGCGAGAGAGACCCTCCACTTCTACGTATTTACACCGGTCCTATTTCTGCATTTATGGCCCGGCAGTCCTAATGAAATGGTAGTATATCAAGATTGATCGCGTAGGAAGCCGTCTGCTCCAGACAATTCTATTCTACAAGGGTTTTTTTGCATTGATGACCGGAGGGGTCGTGGATGCCCATTTCCATCACTTCGCCCATTTGGAACGAACACTCTGTGGGTGCGATGGGGAAGCAGGCGTGGAGCGACCATTACTGTCCTTATTAAATGGATGGTTCCCGTCCGGGGGAAGCTCAAGCTTTGGTTGAGAAGTTGCCGTATGAGTAAGCATGTTCTCGTTTCCCTGGTTGGTACAATAATAGTGTGGGGTTGAATCACATCAGCAGAATGCAGTGTTTTGTGATTTTTGCCGATAGTGGGTCGTTCCTCTGTCTGAGGGATTGCCGAATGAGATGCACGTAATAGGTCTATAATATATGTCTGATTTATGTTTTTTCAGAGGTCGGGTCATGCAATCCACCTCGGATGCTGAGGCAGGACGGGGATGCCCTACTAAACGGATGGGGACAATAAATAAAATAGCGTGCCGCCAAGTCATTTGCTTGGAGTGAAGTTGATCTTGATAGACCTCTCCATATGAACCATCAACTTAACTGGTATTGCTCCAGGTATTCTACGGCTTCCACGTCGCTGGTAACTAAAGTCGATAAATTTTAAAGACATTACCATTTGCCAAAATAGATGACAACAAAATGAATAGATGGAGTGATTTTATTATGAAAAAGAAGTGAAGGAATATTAATAAACAATAAGTAACTGTAAAATGTAAAAGAGAATAAGTAATATGTTCAAAGATGCGTTTGAAGAACTTTGAAAGATTAGATTTGTCAATTTTAATTCTTTTTCCTGAAATTTTTCAAAGCATTACCATCGGAAATCGGCAATAAAAAACAATTGACAAGATGATTTTATTATTAAAAATATGTTTCGGGATATTAAACAAAAAGTGAGTGTGAAATGTATGCAGATGTAAATAATATATTCGAAGTCACATCTGAAGAACTTTGAAAGATTATTTTGGTTTAAAATTTGAGATTGAATAATTGACGTTATTCTTTTCAAATTATTACGTTCGAAATTCCCCTCAGTATTTTGATTTTTGAATGAATTTCAAATTTCCATAAAATACATAAATACAGTTTAAATTTAGTAATAATTTCCTAACGGAATGAATTTTCATATGCAATGGCACAGTCAAATTATATTTGAAATGAACATTTAAAAGACCGGCTTACCCGATAAATAAAATATGTAAAGGCTAATATTTAATTCCAATTTCAGTTTGAAATTCTGTTTGATGTAAGGATTAAAATCATACTTCTTAAGATCTTATTTCTCATTAAAAGAAATATCTCACATATTTATAATTCATTCTTTAGCAAATATCGAGATTAAAAAATACAGTAATAATCCATTTATTTGTCTCAAAATACACGACTGACATTTTGTTATTTTAAAAATTTATCGTTTGATCATGAACAGGCATGATTTAAAAAGCAGACGTTTTATTTTTTGTTTTTAATTATTTATTTATTATTAAAAAATCTTGTCTAAAACATTGAAAAGAACTATCTCTTTGTACATCATAAAAATTTATTGAAAATAATCAACGTTGATATAAGTCAGTCAGAATTTTTATAAATCATATGAAACTGAAAAATAATACCAATTAGATTTGGACAAGTAAAAAAAAAACAAATATGTACTCTAAAGAACGTTATTTCTCTAACTTTTTCCACATTCATTTTTTATCGAAAGCGAGTATGACACTGCAGCAAATGGAAACAAAAGAAAACAACGAGATAAAGAAATTAATTATATTACTGAAGTTTTCTTCTGCAAATAATGATGGGAAAATATACAGTTGAAAAATAACGAAACGAGATTCATTTCCAACTCTAAAAATAGAATTCATCATTTGTATTTTTCCACGTTTGTTCTTGCAATTAAAAATTGCAATATTTTTTTCCATATGCTTACTAAATAAGATTTCAAGAAGAAAAATATCACGTGCTGACATTTTAAGACAATAAGTTTTGAGTGTCTTTTGAATTTTTAAGAACATAATAACTATCTTCAATTTAAATTAATAATAATAAAATAAAATAAAATAATTGAAATTAATAACATTAAAATAAAATATTATAAAAAATTTATGAAATTAATAATAATAAAATATAATTAAATTAATAAAATATATTTGCAAGATATAAAATTAAAAGCTGGCTGTTTCACCAGTTTTAAAAAGCTGACTCTATATTATTAGTTGATTGGTTTTAGTCGAAAAATTTCAATCAAATAATATGCTAAAGTTTGGTTCATTTGCAATTGTCGGATATCATGATTGATTCATTGGATTTTTATAGTCTCAGCCAAGTTTAAAGCTAGATCTCCCCATTCTACTGCAAGCTGGGATATTTAATTCAAAACATTTGTCCTTTCTTTATTGAAAGCTTCAGTTGACGTATTTAATCATATAAAATTAGTAAAACTCATATCCGTAATATAATAGAATAACTTTATATCCGGACAGCAAGATGAGAAAAAATCATACATATTTTCATTTATATATGATTGTGTGTGCCCATGTATTTCTGAGTGAATTCATACATATTTT
>BGPR01002196.1:94837-157238 GCA_013235015.1 Araneus ventricosus | reverse complement strand
ATGATTGTGTGTGCCCATGTATTTCTGAGTGAATTCATACATATTTTCATGTATATATGATTGTGTGTGCCCATGATTTCTGAGTGAATATTTGTCTGTGGTGATGGTTTTCCTGCCATTGGTCTAGTAACTTTAGCCAAGTTCATATGCCAATGACTCATAAGTGGAAGTGTGGCATCTTCTGTTGGTCAAAACGAACTGGAATATCTAAATAACACGTCAAGTAGAAAAAGTAGTTTTCTGTGTCCTGGAAATGAAAGTAGGTTTCTGTCTTTTTCTTACTTCTTATTTTTGGCAATAAAGACAATTTTCATTGGTATCTATTGATATCCTCTGCATTTTTGCATTACTGGAATACTGCGGGGTCACGTGAGATACTAGGTAAATTCCTTTTGGTGATTTTTCTTGACTATTGTCTGAATCTCAAACAGAAAAGTATTCCAGTTTTTTTTTTTATTTTGAATCCACGCAGATGAGTGATTCCTTCATAAAGTTCATCTGGTGGATTCTTTAACATTATTCTTAATTGTTCAATCTTAATTTCTTAAGAATTTCATTCATTTTATTCGATGGGGCTTTTTGTATTTGCATTGTTGTCTTGGTTGCTTGCAGCATTTGCGCACTCCAGATGCTTTGTATATCTCTTATTTTATTTCTCTTCCTATTAAATAGGGTTTTTACACTTAATGTCATTGTTTTATATGTTTATTTTACGTCAAGTAGAAGTTTGACTTAGCTCCAATATATGTGGTTGTAGGTGCTTTCCTGGAGGACATTCAGGGGAAACTGGCTACCATTTGTAGTTCGCTCGCAGGAAATAAAAACGAAGAAAAACCTTCAGCAGCTATCAGTTTGTTGGTGAAGAGTACACCAGTTTATGAATAAAATTGATTAAGAGCATACCAAACAATAGAACACATAACTTGCTTTCTCCGATTCATGTTCCCCCACAGTGTCATGCCATAACCTATTATGTCACTGGACAGTAATTCTCTAAATAAATGAAAAATTATAAATTTCTCCTAACATGACTATTTTCCTCTCCTGTGCCTGGACGTAAGTATGTGGAACGATTTTTTTTAATTGAAGGGAAAGAAACCTATGATTAGTACAAGTTTTATCTCTCACTGAACTTTTTAATATCTTAAAACTCTGGTGACTGTCTGGGAAGTGTGAATTAGTGGTGTATTGCAACTGTGATACAGTGGTGTCATGAAAGATAAAAGAATGCCTTTCGAGCTATTTATTATTGCTAAAATAGGTTATATAAAACTATATACAATATTTACAACAACCTAAGGCAGGCACCTTCCATCTATACCGCTCCGTTCCGTAGCCTGCCCCCCACACAAACTTGATCCTTTTTATGTAGGAGAGGAAATCGTTACCAGAGATGATGCTCAGCATCGCCATCTGGGATAGAATCTGTGACTCGGTCAGCGTTTCGGTTTATTTTCGAATACGAATTGATTGCTGAAAATATAAAATTCCTTTCAAACACCGTTGTATATAACGGGTTGATTCTAGTGATCGTAGCTTCTCTTATTTTCGAAAAACGAAAATTAGCCGTTTATTGAAAATGACGGACACTCATAAGCTTCTTGTCATTTATTTCACCTTCATTTCTTAAAGCTTATTCGCAATG
The DNA here is from genome assembly GCA_013235015.1 of Araneus ventricosus. Classification (NCBI taxonomy): domain Eukaryota; kingdom Metazoa; phylum Arthropoda; class Arachnida; order Araneae; family Araneidae; genus Araneus; species Araneus ventricosus. The sequence goes on along the minus strand of BGPR01002196.1, from coordinate 155,593 downwards.
CTTTTCGTTTAGGCGATAATCTTTCTTTTATTGTTAAGGTTTTGAAGTTTTAACCTTTTCTCAGAGGAACAAGAACAAAAATAACTGAAGAGATTTTATTCATCCACTTCTTCATTTTTTAGTTTAAACTACAGATAGTAAATAGGAATCTAGAGTAGAAAGATCTTAGACTCTCAGAAACGGCTGACATATTCGTAGTAAAAAAAGAAAAAAGTCAATTGTAAGGAATTGGACTTTATAGTTGCTGTTACCTGCGGTAGATGGCGTGGCACAAGACTGTTCCGTAAAAAGTTCAGTTGGCGGTCCGTCGGTAGCGTGGCTGGTTGTGTTGTTTCCCCTCGGAGAGAAGTGGCTGTGTGCGAGAGAATGAAGAGGTTGATATGATTTTTGCGTGGCTATGACTCGAAATAATAAGAATTGTAATGTATAATCTTCTTATCATTTATGTTAAATGTATTCGTGTGTTTGTCTATTTATGTCGTGATAGTCCTGTGTGTCATTAATAAACTAAATTAAAAAAGAAATATTGCCTAATTTCTCGGCTGCGTTTTTATATGACACTATATAATTAAGAATTAACTAAGACACTTTTTTGTACTCGAGATAAAAAAAGGGCTGAAGTTTTTCAGTAACTAATAATTAGTATAAACGGAATGAGCAATTAGGATCAATGAATAATAAAAAATTCTTATAGGGATACCGTAAGGCGTAGGAAGTTTCTTTCTGTCCGGAAATATATGGAAAATAAAATTTGACCTCCCCCCTCCCTTCCATCAAATCCTCCTCAAACTTAATAAGAGCTATGAAGACAAAGACAGTGAAAGAGACTGCACCTTATCAAAGATTTCCAACAAAATATCACAAGCTTAGGTTAAAAAACAGTCGCAGTTTAGAGGTTAATATCCTTTTATAGTCCCTAACTTCTAAGAAACTGCAGGTGTCGAAAAATTTTCCATGCAAATATTGCTCACGGAAACTTGTTGAATAACAGAATTAAATGTGATCAAATATTCTGTTAAACTTTTTGCCGTGGAAAGATAAATACGAAAGTAAATTATAATAAAAATTATTAACACGAATTAAATAAAAAAAGGCAAAGGTTAGACATTGTTGACATAAAACAAATGAGGTGAAAAAGTACAAGAACACAAGATGGTGAAAGTTGAAAAATAAAAGCATGAATCTTTAACTTTCTTGAAATCCATTTATGTGTGTATGTGAGAGAGAGAGAGAGAGAGACTCTGTTTTTGAAAATTTTTAATCCGTTTAAACTTCGCCAAACAGAAAATTTTACAAACGGAATCTAAAGAGATTTGGTTTTTCGTACGGAGTCGAAATTTCTCCTGTGTTTCTTACCTTTTTATGTCATTTCTGTGAAATGTTATGACGTTATATCTCAAAGAAAAATTAACTCGAACTGAAATGACGATTGTTACCTTTGTCTTTCCAGTTTTGATGTTACAGCCACGTTTTATTTCAAGAAGAAAATTTTACGACATTCTAGTTTTATTCTCTTTTTGGTATAGTTTAGAAATGTTTTCCGTTTGGTATCATTAATTTTATTTTAAATACGGAATTGTACACGTTAGATATCTTCAAATTAACATTCGGGTAACTCATCGTAACTATCTACACACGTTTTATTTTCAACCATTTAATACAATGATTAAAATGAACAAAACGTTTCTACATTCGAACAAATAAACTCGTTTTGCGTGTTTTTTAATCTTCTATATTTGTATATTGGACGCTGATATTGGTAGGTAAATTTGTAATGTTATGTTCAAATGACATTTAGTTTAAGGTTAAAGGAAAGAATGTTACTAGTTGGCTAGTTTGAATCCAATTAATCAATTAAAAAGATATTTAAAAATGAAAGCAAATTATTGTTGAACTAATTGACGAAACATCACATCCTTATGTAAATTTCCAGAATAATCTTGCAAAATGGCTAAAAAGTAAATCATCTTAAGAATTGAAGGTAAATATAAATAGGATTTTCTCATTAATCCTAAAATCAGTTTAGATATCAATAAAATTAGACTTTAACTTTCTCTTAATATTTAGTAAATAATAATAATTAAAGGAATCTTCCCACATTATTAAAAATTATTACTATGTATATCTTGTTTGCGAACACATTCGTATCAATTTAACCCTTAATCATACAGCATAAATTCCACCGACTATTTTACTTTCATAAGTAATCTCCCTTCCAGCTGAATTAGATTTTTCACTGGACTGATTGTAAAACTTCACTCTTCGTTTTCAAGATCTCAAATTCTAACATATTTCATCTAGAATTTCAAGAACGCTTTTAGGCAGAATTGCAGTAATGGGATAAAAAATGATCGTATGAAAAGAATTCGTTCAGTCAAGTTTAGCTCAATTTACCAACGAAGCCATTTGTGATATTCAGTGCAATGGCACGAATTCGTTGTACTGGGAAGAAAACAGAAGAATCGAATTCATTTCTTCCACGCGCTTTCCAAACTAGCTCCTCTTTTGAATGAAATGGAAAATGAGAATTTGTAATTAGCCTAATCAGTGCAGCGAATCTAATTCCTTTGCCAAGACGGGCAAAATGCGCAGAAGTTCTTTTCAATTCGTTCATATTTAATGCATGTAAATTCTGATGGAATAGCTAAGTACTCTTTAAATCAATTCAAATGCTGCGATAAAAAAAATCTAGTCCATAGTCTAAGCGATAAACTTATTAAGTTTCTTAACAAATCTTAAAAGAGCTCGATGATTTTCACTGAACAAATTTAATCAAAAGTTTTAAATAAATTCCAATGGAGTGAATTCGTGTGACGTCAGAATCTGCAACTACATACGCGTCTGCATTATTTAGTGAGGAACCTTTTTTTTCCTTACACACTCATTTTTCTATCTTCTAACCGATCTTCTACTATAGCATATCATGGTGGCATATTATAAAAACAGAAGGTAGATTAAAATGGGAGCGCAAGAAATTATTTGCAAGAGATTGATAGGCGACACGAACTTAAATGAATAATAAAATAATAATTCTGTTTAAGTAAAAAAAAATATTCGACAAGCATGTACATTTTAGAAGAGAGGAGAAAAAATGTGAACCTACAGGCCAAGTCAGAAAACTTTATCGTTGCGTTGCAATATACACTTTCTCAACACGAAGGGATTATTTCCCTACACGCAATACAAGCTTTTTTGCCCTCTGTAGTCAAAAACAGCTTAAGTTGATAATACAGAATACCCTATACTTCCGGCGCTGCACCGATGAATGACGTAACTCGTGCTCCTACGCGTCCTGGGGTTACTTTCTGTTGTTAGGCTTCGCCAACAACCAGAATTTTTTTTTTTACTTCGTGTAATACGGAGTTTTGAGAAGTTAAAGCTATGCATATTCGATGTTTTATATTACACAGCATAACTGAAAGCTTCATGTTCCATTTTAACTATTTTTCTTAGCATACCTCTCATATTTTTCATTGTATACAAATATTTTTCGGATTCACTTTCCCACAAATTAACCCGTTAAATCTAGAGTATACCATATTTTATATTAAAAACAGATTAAGCCAAACATATAAAATGCAAAAAATGTTATTTAAGTGCTAAGCAGCATTCTATATCTCTCTGCATATACCATTAACGTCAAGACATTACACATAGAGATATAACTCTGTCAAATAATAATTCGATTAACTGTTTGGAGAGAGAGGCAGGATATTAATTTTTCCACTTTAAAGAAATACATGACTGAAGACCTGTTATCTCGCAATAAGCTATTTAACAAAAAAAATTTCTTTCCTTTAGTTTTTAATCAAATTATTATTGATCAAAAACTGAAGGAAGGAAACTTTTAAATTTTGATAAATAACAAATTATATATTTCTCAAAATTTAAAATTTACATATCAAATTATTCATTAATATCGCCAAAATTAAAAAATCTTATATCCTAAAATCAACTGAATCATAAGCGAAAAAAATGCCTACGTTTTGGAACTGAATAATCGCTACAATTTTGGCGGGAATAATAAGCTATGGTTAAATGAAATTTGTTTCAGCTCATTTTTAATGCTGGAAAAATTATTTAATATTTGAGAAATGCCAATAAAGCAAACTTTTGAATTTCTTTTCCTCTTTTTCAGTAATTTGTTCCATTTGTACTCTTTTTATTTTGACATATCTTTATTCTCATGTATTTTTATTTTCATTTAATTTCTTGATTTCTTCGCCTTTGCATATATTTATATATGTACAAAAAATGATGAAAATACTGAGAGAAAAGGTACGATCAATAAATAATTTGAATAACAGCGATATTTTAGAAGTTGCTACCATATAAAAAGTCATAAAAAAGATAAATGAATTGCCAGCACCAAGTGAGATAAATCGTCAAATGTAAACTTTCAAGAGACAGAAAAAAAGGCTTTTTCCCCAAATGCACCAAGGTCAGCTTGGTTTCATGTAATTTCAGACAAAAGGCGGGGAAAAAGATACATGAAATAAAATAACATGCGTTTTGAAAATAGATTTTTATAGCAGAGAATATAGGTTATTGATATTTAAAGCAAAATTATGTGCAAGTATGTCAATTACTTTAAAAATACATAAGGATCAGTGGTGTAGTCGCAAAATAACCAGTGCCGAAACGTTCTAAAAACAGTGCCGGAACGCTCTAACGTGGGTGATAAAAATCGTGCTGTTTTAAGGACGTTTTTACAATTTTTTTTTATTTATTTCTCTTGGGGAAAAAAAGCAGTTCCCGAATGCCGTTCCGGTGCGTTCCGGCTTCAAAACACCCCTGATAAGGATAATTGCAGGACTATTTCACTCGGCGGAAGAATACCCTCTGTAGCTTCTACTATATTATCAACTTAAGCTATCTTTGAGAATAGGTGTATAATTTTTATATGTGAACGAAGCAAGGAAGCATAAATTGACAAATTTTATGAAAACAGTCTCCTTAAACTTCGAATCTCGATTTCTGAAAAACATAGAATGATATTGTTTTGGACATATTCCATGTTTATTTAATTTATTTAATTAATGTCGTCTCATTTTGTACGTAATGATTGTTACATCACTCAATATACACAAAGAATGACAGCTTGAAAAATTATCACGTCAGGAAAAGCGAAAACAAAATAGCGCTTTAGAGTTAATTTCCAAAAAAAGTAATGGAAAAAGACCTCGACTGATAGGTTTGATAAAACAATAAAATGAGATAAATTTCGTTGCAAGAATAAGAAGCATTGTTACAAGTCTTGTTTCAAACTAATTTTGAAAAAATTGTTAAAATTAAAGAAAAAAATAGTACCGATGAAAAGCTATTATTTTGTATTTTAATGTGGTATAAAAATGTTCCTGTGCGGTAATATGGTGCAAAGTTATTGAGGGAAAACGTTAAAAATTTTATTAATTTTTAATTAATTAAAAATCTAATTAAAATTTTGAAAATCATTTCTTAGTGATCACCCTACCTAAGAAGTAACTATGAGTCAAATTTGATAGCTATCGGTCGAAAGGAACGCTGCATTCTAGACTAAGCGATTTCCTCATCATGCAATTTATAGATCAAACATTACTATGTCGAAAAGAGAAGATATTATATGACATATTTTAGGGAGTTCTGTAGATGCGTAAGTTCGATATATTACGGTCAATGTGATTAATCAATTATTATTAATAAAAACCGGATTTTTATGTGGTTATTGTTAATAATAATCTTAATTAATATGCGATTACTATTAATAATGATCGGTTATTATTAATAATATCCGCGGTTTGTTTTAATAATAACCTATTAATCACATTGACCGTAACCGATATATGAGACGCCGCAGTAGATAACTGTTGATATATTTCATCCCAATTTCAAAAACATTCATAGAAATCTGTTATTGATTGATTTTTATACAAAGTTCAATATCGGTAAATTCTCAAAAATTACCCGATATCTTCGTAGGTAACAAAGATATTAAAGTACAGGTAAAGCGTCATCAATTATTTCCGAAATATGAAATTCTCAGTAAATGATATAAAACCACACTTCCCAAAATTAAGGAGCCACACAAAAAAAATCACACATGGGTTCACAGTCGTTTATTAATACATTAATGAATTTAAGAAGAAAAACAAGCTGAGAACGAATGACTTCTAGACACACCCGTATATTTTGCCACCGTTGATACGTAAGCAACGGTAGATTCGTTTTTTTTTTATCAAACAACATCTTTTACCAATTTTTCACAAATTAAAGGGGTGTTTGTTTTCGGCTTTGTATAATGGACTTTATGCACAGTTTGGGTTCGAGAGTATAGAAAAACAGCTGTAGAGGAATAAACAAAACGATCGGCCTATAAGTGACTCAGAAATAAAAGCAGTTCTGAGTCAGCTGTTTAAGACTGACCAATAGCTGCCGCCGGCAGGTCACGTGTCGGAGGATATGACGTCACATGCACAAGGTCCATTCAAGAATCTACTCTCGAAACAGTACCTCGCATCCTTTTTATGTTATATATTCCATTCATAAGTTTGCTCTGAAAAGATAAGGGCACTGGGACAATTTTCGTTCCCATTTGTGCTGAATAGAAATAATAAGAAATGGTGACCACTATTTAAACTCTTTTTCTATATTTCGATTTAATAGACTTATGTTATTTTTAATCATCTACATTTATATGTATGATATTAAGACGAGGTAGTGGAAAGTATAGGGATTTACCTTAATGATATTAACATGTCCTGGAAATCTTAAAAAAGGGAAAACGGAATTATATAAATCTTTGCCGTAGAAAGGAAAATTAAATGAACTAAAAATTAAATTGAAAAATTCCAATATTTTTCTTCTTTTGTAGCACGATAACTTTCAAAATATTCACAACAATTGTGTCATGTAGTACACAACTTGCCATCTCCTAAATAATGTTCTCGGAAAAAGTGGATTTTCTGTCACATTTAAACCAAAATGAGATTTTACAAAAAACTGTGTGACGTTTGAATCATTCCTATATTGTGTTTCAATATACAATTTTTGGTAGCGAGGTATGTAGGGAGTTATTTCATATTTTGTTCAGGAAATGACCAGTTTTGATACCTTTTGTGGACATGACCGGTTTAACTACAATCTAAATTCTAAATAATTAAGACAAATTGTATTGAAAACAGAAATTATTATGATTTATTCAAAACTTCATTGAAATAAGGAGCTATAGTTTAATAATAAAAAATATTGAATCAAACACAAAAAAATCGGATACTAATCTTCGCACAAAATATCGTCTAAGGACGTTAACAACGGGAAAAGTGACGTCTCCCAACCCAACCGGGGGTACCAGAATAGACCCGTAGGTCTTCTTCCTGTGGATTTTCTTCCAATTTTCGTCGCCCTTGAGCTTCTTATGGCAAAATGTTTAAATGTTTCTGCAGAAAATCAATTTGTCATCCGTCTCTCAATTTGATCCAAAGTGCTTTGTAAGTAATTTTTACACATTGCAAAGTTTTAGAGGTTTCATGATTAAGCCTGGAGTCACTACTACAAGCTTACAAATCATCATTTTTTCCCATTTTTCATAACTGATTTTCTCTAGCATACCTCGCATCTATAAGAGGGCTTCCCTAACACCATTGTCCGTGGAAGAGCATTTTTCTCCATTTAACTCGGATATACAATAATTCAGAAAAACAAACCTGGACTGTGAAGCCTTTAACGACGGCTTACAGTATCAGCTGTAAGCCTGCATTAAGGATTCACGTGAAACGCTGCCATGTGGAAATTATTTAAACTAATTTGTGTTATTAAAAAAAACTATCTGAATTGCACTTTACGAATATGCAATAAAATACTTAACTTCTGATGAAAGAAAATGACAATAAGAGGTAAGGAAACCCCGACAATAATTAATGTATATCCCATATACTTAGTATTTGTGGTTAGGTCTCGACCTCGAGGCCGCTAGGTTCTAGGCGCTACTTGCTAGTAGACTCGAGAAAAATTTATTGTAAGATACCATAATAATTATGGAATAATAATAATGAAAAGTGATTTATATTAAAGAATAAAAACTAAAAAATAATAAAAATAATTCAAGTGTCAAGTTTCATCAGTGTTGTTAAAAGAAGACATTTTTTTATCAACAATCTGGAGGCCAATGCAAGAATTTGAAACGCACGAGGAGCTGAAAACAATTCTGGAAGGAAATTAAGCCATGATGAAAATCATAAGCAGCTTTTAAAATTAATTTATGTTATGACTGTGATAAAAATTCTGATCCACTTAGAGTATTAATATGAACGCATCATTCTTTTATAATTTTTTTGAGACCGAGGTGACCTAGTGGTGAGTTTCCGGCTTCAGGGTCGGAGGGTTCCACGTTGGAAACCAGATTGCACTGAAGATTCGCCGTGCATGTGGGCCCGTTGTGCGCTAGATCTAGGTGGCCAAACGTCCTCCCGCAGGTGTGGTACGGAAGCTAGGTGAGAGGGGTTGCCGGATCAGACGTCCTCCTCGTCATCCGACCGCGGTTCAAATTGGCGAGGACCGTTCCCAAATAGCCCTCGCTTTCCTTCAAAACGGGAAGTTAATATAACTAAACAAAGCTTATATGATTTTTACTTTTATTTTCAGCTATTTGATAAAAAAATATTTTCTGCATTTTAGTATAGTATTAAATTGATCGTGCTTTAGTCAATTAAAATCGACAGAAAATGACATAAAAAAACGAAAATAGATGTTATCGACGAGAGTGTGTTTAACACCTTTAGGAGAATTGACAGTGAAAAGTTCGTAGAGGTGGCACAGCTACGAGATCAGGTTTTCTTAAAAATGATTTGTTATTAATCCAAATCATAATACTCTTCACTGGAGTAATCAAAACAATTACACAAGTAATATAAAAAATTTTTTAAAGTCAATTCTTACTTTAATAATTAATCTTAATATAAATAAAAGTCATTGTGGGTATGTGTGTGGCTATGTTCCACATCTCCTCCTAAACCAATGGATGGTTTTCAACCAAATTTTGTACACTTATTATTTAAGACAAGGGGAAGACACGTATGACCTTTTCTAAGTCCAAAAGTTAATTAAACAGGCAGTTAATTAGAAATTAACCGCAACCGTTTTCCCGCCGTAACTTCGGAGCAAATTGTCCGACAAAAAATATGTTTATACCATCTTAAAGTTCAAATGATTACCTTTTCAATGATACCGATTTTATTTCTGTGACAATTTCCCTTCGATTGTTATTAATTTTTTAAAGTTCAATAATTTTTAAATACGTGCAGACGATGTTGAAATAACGAAGATTTATAGCTACTCCGTTGCTAGGCAACGGTTCGACTTTGAACTAATTCACCTTTATTTCTGAAAATTTTGCTTATTTTTATTAATATCCATATAATATAATAAATGCGAAAGTATGTCTGTCTGTTTGTTCCGCATTTACGGCAAAACTACCAAACCGATTTGGATGAAAATTGGCAGAGTTGCAGCTTGAAACCCAGGAACGAACATAGGGTAAGTGACATCATGTTAAATTCATTATTTTTGATTACAGATAACAATTAAATAATTAATAAGCGATTTGCGATGAAGATTACTACTTTATTTTTCAATCAACTGTCACGTGATCCTTAAGGAATGCGTAAACAAAATGAAATGTCACGTGATCGTTCAGAAAAGTGCAAGCATTTGAAATAACTTAATTTTAAATTCAAACATCACGTGACATTGCTGAGAAAAGAAATAAATAATTAATTTGTGGAATAATAACTAAAAAATAGACGCCAGGACAGAAAACCAATGATAGATATGATATAGTTTCAAGAGTTTTTGGATTAAAATTTAAAAACTAAAGTTAATTACTATAACTAAAGGAAAATATCGTTCAATGTTTACTTAAAATAAGAGCCTAATTTAGTGGAAAACTTGCCAAAATAATTCTTTATCCCTCTTTTTATCGACATCCAAGATTTGTTTGGCTGCTAAATTTGTAACCAAACGATTTGGATAATCACTGGCGGTTAAATTCTAAACCAAACATTTAGCTAATTACAATAGTTCCATTTCAAATTTGAATGCTTTAAGAGCTTTTTACAACCGATTTAAAAAGAAAGGATTGCATAAACCCAATGAGCACGGAATTCAACTTTTTGTTTACTAAAGAAAGAACTGATTCGAACTTGCCGCTTGATACAGTTGCCAAATAGATTTCGCGATTGCTATAGATTCAAACAGTGTATTAAATTGGGACTTTTTTAAAATTGTTCACAGTACAGAGGAACTGATAAGCAAGGTTTGTCCTTCCCTATATGCTAATAAGAGGAATAGAGATTGTTTGTTGATTGGGTAATTTTGGCACTGACTAATGAAAGTTTAGGTCAGATAAATAAAAAAATGCTTCACAAATGGAGGGATGTATTACAGAATATCTATCTGTAAATACGGTAATGGGCAATAAGTAAAATCATATTCTGCAGAGTTCTTCAACCCCATAGAATTGTCAGGGATACCTTCCGACAAGCTGAGATTAAAATTCGGTGTGCAAGAACTATTCATACGTAACCTCGATGTACCAAGACTGAGGAATGGCACACGGTTTCAAATTACACACTTAGGACCAAAAGTCGTACTAACTACTGATATGACTGGCATAGCGAGAGGTGAGAGTGCTAAATTCTACGCATTCCGATAATACCGAAGGATTTACCATCCCAGTTCAAAAGGTAACAATTCCCTTTAAAATTAGCATTTGCCAGGCTCAGGATCAGACACTCAAAGGGGCAGGCGTACATTTGGAAAAATCATATTTTTCCGTTGGTAACTATGAGTGGCATGCTCCCGTGTGTCCATCCCACTACACCTCTACATCGGTGCAAAAAAACGTTAAACAAAAAACTTCGTATACAAGAGTGTGTTATCATATATAAACAATTTACCTAACTGTAACAGCAGACACATGTACAGTACACTCCTGTTAGTCGTCCAATTATGTATTATCAACTATAAGAACTTTTAATTTCCCCTTTCTACATTAAACGAAACATTTACATTCGTGAATTTAAAAAAAGTAACAATTCAAATTCTTCCCGCACGAAGTCGCGGGTAACAGCTAGTAGTTTAATAGTTTTAGAGATATAATGAAAAATGTACTGCGCATGCGTAAAGATATGGCTAAAATATGTTGGTGCTTCGATGATCCCATGGGCCATCCATATACCCAAGAACCAAGTCTGTAATGTTAATAGTTTTCGAGATAATGAAAAAAGTATTGCGCATGCGCCATGCAAAATATGAAATGACAGACAAACAGACAAGAAAGCGATTTAATATTGCATTGTCATCTAGTTCTGAGCTATATTTAAAGTTTCAAGTCTCCAGCTCATCGGGAAGAGTTTAAAAAATCTATTGAAAAATTTGAACAAGATATAGGGAGAGTGTGAACTAATAGTAGGAATTGAATATGTTTAAAAGATACTTCTCTAATACGAAAAACATTGCCAGAAAACATAATCCGATCTCGTGCACGTATATCATTCTCCCGTGCTCATCTCCAACAGACAAAATCATGTCAACAAACCGTCATTGCAAGTCAAGTTGAAGAGTGTTTTCACTGGCTTATGCTACACGAAAGCGTCATTGCAGTTGCGTATCAAAAACCCGTTTTCTTTGCATTGAAAATATTGCGAACCGCAGATGACTAAACGCGCACCGGTCGGGTTTGAATCATTTGAGAGTTCGAATCAACCTGAGATCATGGTATGAAATTGGGAAAATACCTAGGGACACTACTAACCTTGGATCAGAAAATAAATGTATCGCTAAATTTTTATAACATGTCTAACAACAGGGTTCGTACACATTTCCTTAAAAGAAAATCAAGGACTATCAAGGACTTTTAAGGACTAAAAAAACCAAAAAATAAGGACCTCTAAATTGAATATACTTAACGAATTGTCGCAACACATTTTTAAATAAAATGTCTCATTTTTGCAAATTCAACCTATTAGATGATAAATTACATAGAAGATACATTACAAATTTAACACAACAAAACTCCTAAAAATATGAGTTAATATATTGATGAAAAAAAAACCCCCATGAAACTGGTAATCAAATTAAATATCTTTTAATTCCAAACTTTTTTTCATTCAATTTTACATCCAAGGTATTTATTTTAATTTCTTTTTCAGAAATTGTTTTTCTTAGTTCGTGCGATTGAATAAATAAATTTATGTCCTTTGACTTTTCAGCCTCCTTAGCTAAATCATTTGCTTTCTCATTTGTTTGGTGTAGGTTCGTCTGGAGGAACATTTTCTTTTGTTTTAAAAATTCTATTTCCTCCTCTAAAGCTTTTCGTTTCAGTTGTTTTATTTCAGTCTTTTTTTTTTTTTTGATCTTTCACTTTCTAAATACTGCATGTATTTTGCTCTAGCTGAGATGGCAGCCGTCCTCATTTCTTTAGTAATTTTTAAGTCATACATAGCCCCAGACAGTTTAATAAATTCATGATTTAGACGCTGGAAAATATATGAAGCATCTTTCAAATTTTCTATTTCCAGGGCCTTGTTCACCGAAAAACCTCATTGTCCATGTGACAGTTTTAATACCATTTTGATAATCTTCCAAACTTTTTCATAATGATTATTGTTAAAATAAGTTTGTAAAAAAGTAACAAGGGAATAACTTTTTGGATTGAAAGAAGTAAATTCAAATGAATTTGGCTTTACAATATTTAACAGAAAATCTGCATAGAGTAACAAAATTTCGTCCAAATCTTTTTCCAAAATACGTTTATTTTGCGACAACACAATCAATACTTTTTTCATTTTTTCCTGTGCTTTTTCGGGATATCCAGCCATTACTCGTGGATCAATGCAAATCGCAGGTCTTACTAGTGCGTAATTCACAGAACATTTCTGCATGAAATGTTTTATCATTGTTATGATGTTTTTCCGACTATCCTGTCTGAGTGTGAAAACATCCTTGTCTGCTAAATCCTTATTTTTTATCTTTTCTTTTATTAGTTGCTCTGCAGCAAATCCTAAATACGCTTAACTTTTATCATTATACAAGTTTGGGTCACTGAAGTTGAATTTGCATAAAGTCTCAGGTTTCTCAATTCTTTCATTCTCTGGTTTCAAAATTTGAAATGTTGAGTGCAATCATTAACAAGTTTTAAAAACATCACTGGCAAAAAATGGAAGTAAAGGTTTATCACTTTGATACTGTTCTAGAAATGGTAACAGTACTTTTGACATTCATTCCTATGGAACCATGGACCAATAAAGGCCATCTGTAACTCCTTCCTTATTTCCCAAAGTGTATGCGATGGATATGTATTCGTGGAACGCGAGCAGTGTCGTCCCCCCACCCCCACCCCATTCCGCGAGAGCCACGTCGACCGAGATTAGAGCCGCCGAGAAGGAGGAATTAGAAAAACGATAATAGGTGAAATTTTAAATTTTTTAATAATGGCAGAGTAAAAAGTAAGGACTTCCAAGGACGTTTTAAAAATGGGACATAAAAATAAGGATTTGTAAGGACTTTTAAGGACTAAATGTAAAAGTAAGGACTTTTAAGGACTTGTAAGGACGCGTACGAACCCTGAACAAGTTGTTCATAAATTCATCTATTAATAATTAAAAGTTAATTCATTTAAAAAAATCTCTCTGAAATAATCTAATTGGTTCAATTGAAACATAGTAATCTACATTGGCAATTTTGAGTTTTTGTCTGGTTTGTAGTATCGCATATAGGCCGGGTAGCATAAACACCAATCCCACTATAGGCGCCTATGGGAATGTCCTTTACCACACCATGTTGATCATTGTGCCTTCTAGGGTTTCCGCGTTTTTCTTTGATTGGCACGAAACTGAGTTTTTTCTTCATGTTTTGAAAACCCTCCATCTTTATTTACAATTAACAACCAATGACAAATTATTTTCAACTTTAAGACACTCAAGAAGGAATTCATTCTACTTTAAGTCAAACACATACCCACACACAAAAAAAAAACTACAAATTAGAAATGTTTACATTCTTATACAGATTGCATCTGTCGGTCGTCGTCGAAATAGAAAAACTTTACAAAGCAATTCTCGCCAGAAAAGCGAAATATCGCCAAATATTGGCATCGAAAACACTCCCCATAGGCGTCTATAGTGGGATTGGTTTTTAAGCGTCCGGGTACTGAATTTTAATCAACAGTCCATTCACTCATACTGATATGCACATTTCCATTAAGGTATTGAAACAAGTAATTAGTTTCTTGTTAAGGAGGCCAAACTAACGATATTGTTATCTTGCTCCACAACTGTATAATTGAGTCATATAAACAAAAGTAGAAGATAGTCTTAGAAGATATTGGGAAAGCTCAAAAATATTTGACTAGAGGCAGCAAAACATGTTTTGCTGTAAACAAAACATAATTAAAAGGACTCATTCGAAAGTAATTATTATACCTTTTTGGATAATGAGTTAGCAAACATTATCTAATTCAAGTTAGTCCGAGCTTAAAAATTGAGAATTCTTTGTGTAATTATCAAATTAGAAAAGTTTTTGTTTATATTTTTCTGTAATCTGTGCTAAATTATAAATATTTGCACAGTTTCATAAGCGTTAAGTTTCACGGATAAGAGTGGTTGTTTTCTTCTTTTTAGTTTTCATAAATAGAATTATAGAAGAAAAGTAAGCAGTTTCAATTTTTATGTTTTTTCAAAATATAAATATTCTGAATCTTTTGCAAAGTAATGAAGAAAAATTCATTTTTTCTATTGCTTCCTAGTTGTATCGAAATACTTAATGTTTCCTGTGTTGACTTTTTGAAGTGATGGCATCGTTATTCGGATGTAATGGGGGATTTTATAAAGAAATGGAAGCTCTGACACATTTTTCAGAAGCGCAATACAAGATGATTTATTCCTCTTACTCTTGCATTCACACAATCAATAGAGGGCAACAAAAACAGCAAAAATTTAAAGAATAATTATTATTTTAAAAAATCTTGTGCAATTAAACAAAATAAATATTAGAATCTTCAGCTTATTTTTTCTTTATTTCTCATTGTTTGGTTGCTCATGATTTTCATGTGATCGGCTTTTGGTATCTATTTTTCATTTGTGAGATGATCACGCTATGCTTCCGATTTACTTCTTAGTTCTTCAGCAACATGAGAATAAGAGGTCTATTGTGGTACCCCCAGTTGGGTTGGGTTTCGTTGTTAACGTGCGGAACCCAACCCAACCGGGGGTACCAGAATAGACCCCTAAATCATAGAAGGGAAACTTGGAATCGTGGTGGTTCCTAGCCCCAGTCGAATTGAGCCACCTTCGTAGTACAGTGCGACAGAGAAATATGTTGTTACCATGTTAAATGATTCCATAATTAAATAGGCTGTAATGGGTAACAAATAACACTTTAATAAGAACACAACAACGCAAAAAACAACTTTTGAAAGAACAAAATCAGTGCTTTCGACGACGTAATTCGAATGCAGCATTTCCCGGACCATTCACTTAGGTAAGTAATTCTAACTAAATGAAATTAGACACGTCTCCAGACTGCTTGAAACTGCACGATGAAAACTCTTAGCAGCTGCAGACAACTGGGAATTGCAAATTGCAACATCAGGGAGCGACTGAAGCTGGCGCCGCCAGTTGAGAACAAAAACTGGAACTTAATTGCGATTACGGCCTGGTTCGAAGGAGCTTAAATACCCGATCAGAAGACATCACTTCACTTTAATTCTGGTTGAAGGAAATGCCCTCTCACGGTCGCCCCAATGTGTTCAATTCATTTTTTAATTGCCAATTTTGGGTTATTATAGGAAGGCTGTTGCAATGGTTCTCATGACACGATTTTTGTAAGAAGAGTTAAACTCTTTACCGTTACATGGGCCATCCAAATTAAAAGGGGGTAAAAATGGTGGTATGGAAATGATGGCCCATAACTCCCTTACGATTGAAGATAGAAAGACAAGTCAGATGAAGTGTATTATCGTCTCATTCTAATGAACAACTTTTGTATTGAAAGTTTTTCGATAGCTGTAATTGCCTAGAACAGAGGTTCCAACCCTGTGGTACGCGTACCTCTGGGGGTACTCGAAGAACCAGTTGGGAGTACGTGAAATCAAAGTCGAAAATGGCGGGCACAAGAAATCATAAGGGATGAAAAAAAGTTACAAAATTTTGTTCCTCCGTGTTCGTATGAAAAGTGGAAGTTGTGCTAGTCTAAAGACTACGCTCAAAAGAAACCTTGTAAATAATTGATATATTATCTTCACCATCCTCGATTATGCATGAATAATCAATGTCGTCGCGAAAGCTGTAACTTCACTAGACGCCACTGAAGTATGCTTTCTATTTTTTTCCCCTTCAAGTTTGGACTTATTAATTAAGCTTATTAATTCGAGTCATTTGACTCTTAAGCTTACCTAAGCTCTTAACATTATTGATAAAAACTTCTTTGCATAGATAGAAGGTTGAAGGGGGTATGACTGTAGGGGGATACGCGAAAATAAAAGGACTAATCAAGCGGTACGCGAGAGGATAAAGGTTGGGAACCCCTGGCCTAGAAGTTAGGGGCTGAAAAGTGATTTTCAACTCCTGATTGCGACTGCTTTTTAGCCTGGGTGACACCTCGTTAGAAAGCTCCCATCTTCTGATTTCCTCATCCACCTACTTTCATCCGTATGGGTTCATCCTTTACGAAACTAGAGGAGGATATGTTGGAGGGGTAGAAATTTTCTTATTCTTATATTTCCGGACAAAATGAATCTATCTCCTGCTTCCGGCTTACCAACAGGAATTGTTAACTCTTGGTGAAATATATTGCGGTGAGTTGACTGATTAGATTAGAAGTGGCAACAAGTGCTCTGATTGGGTGATTTGACATGGTATTTATTCATTTACATCACTGGTATTTCATTAATAAGTATGAAATATTTGTCTAAACACATATCCGTTTTATCCGTCCTGCATATTTAAAATAACTAGCTGTTACCCGCGACTTCGTGCGCGAAGAATTTGAATTATTCTTTTTTTTTAGTTCACGAATATAAATGTTTTGTTGCATTTTGAAAGGGGAAAGTAAAAGTTCTGACGGAGATAATACTTAATTGGACGGCTGACAGGAGTGTACTGTACATGTATGCTGATATAGTTATGTAAATTGTTTATCTATTCTAATATACTTTTGTATACCACATTATTTGCACGGATGTAGAGGTTGTGTGGGCTGGACACACGTGAACACGCCATGTATATTTGCCCATACTAAAAATATGTTTTTTCCAAATGTACATCTGCCACTTTCAGTATCTGGCCCTGAGCCTGGCAAATGACATTTTTAAAGGGATTTGTTGTCTTCTGAACTGAGATGATAAATCCTTCGGCATTGTCGGAAGGCGTGGAATTAAAATACTCTCTCTTCTCCCTATGTCAGTCATAACAGTAGCTTTCATGACGTTTGGACCTTGGTGTGTAATTTGCGACCGTGTGCCATTGCGCAGTCTCGGTATATCGAGGTTGCATATTAGTAGTACTGGCACACCGGCATTCAATCTCGGCTTGTCGGAAGGTGCCCCTGACAATTCTAAGATGTTGAAGAGCTCTACAGTATATGATGTTCCTTGTTAATGCCCATTACCGTATCTACAGATGGATATTCTGTAAAACCTCACTGTGAAAGTTAAACAAAACATCGAGAGAATAATTTACTAACGTCATTGGATCAATGTGTAACCGCATTAAAAGCTGCAAATGCTACGACAACAGGAAACCGGAAGTGTAAAGTCTCCTTTGTTGTTAATGGTAAAAAAAAGCAATATTTTCTTATATTAACTTTAACACTGGCAAAAGCCCGCGCGCGAAACAATAATTTGGCTTGAATTTATTTCTATAAGAATAAAAAGACTTGTTAGAAATTACGTTACAAAAATATTTTTAAACCTTAATAACAATCAGAGAAAATATTTCATCGCAATGTAATTAATAGCATTAAAAAGATCATTTTCTGGTCTTTAAAATGGCATAAAAATAATTGTTGTCTAATAAAGATTTCAGAAGTTATTGGCAAAACACGTCTAAGCAATAGGCTTAAAAGCGGCTAATGTTCGTTATTTAATTAAATATCTTAAGAACTAATTAACTCTGAAAGTTGAAAATAGCACCTTGTGTGTAAATTTCATGTCGCTAACGTTCACCGTTTAGGAGGAGTTCTTATGACCGACCGACAGACAGATACATGTAATTTCTGCCTTGTTTTATAGATATTTATAAACATAAGCAAAATTTTCAGAAATAAAGATAAATTAGTTGAAAGTCTAACCGTTTCCTAGAAGCGAAGTAGATATAAATTTGCGTTATTTCAAAATCGTCTGCACGTAAAATTTAAAAAAATTAATAAAAATTGGGTGAAAAATGTCACAGAAATAAAATTAATATCACTGAAAAGGTAACATTTTTATCTTTAAGACGGTATAAAAATAATTTGTATCGGACAATTTGTTCCGAAGTTACAGTGGAAAGAAGGATTACGTGATAGTTGATTTTAAAAATAATTTATTCCACATGTTTTCGCATTCCTGAAGGATCACGTGACAGTCGATTGAAAAATAAAATATTCTTCATCGAGAATCGCCGAGTCAATGGGCTTTGTTAATTATTTAATTGTTGTCTGAACTTTTAAAAATTAATAACAATCGAAGGAAAAATGTTACAGAAATGAAATTGATATCATTGCAAAGGTAAAAATTTGAACTTTAAGATGGTATAAAAATATGTTTTGTCAGACAATTTGCTCCGAAGTTACTGCGGAAAAACGGTTTCGGTTAATTTTTAATTAACTGCCTGTTTAATTAACTTTTGGACTTAAAAATGTTCATAAGTGTCTTCCCCTTGTCTTAAATAATAAGTGTACAAAATCTGGTTGAAAACCGTCCATTGGTTTAGGAGGAGATGTGGAACATAGCCACATACCCACATACATATCCACATACATACTCACATACCCACAATGACTTTTATTTATATTAAGATTGGCAAAACTAGAATACCAGGCATGTAGCTCCAACCACTGGACAGATCTCGATAATTTTTATTTCATATAAAAGAACATGAAGTCTTGATATGATATCAAGGGTCGTCTGCCGCCCTCACCTTCCAAATGAAAAGAACACTAATCCACTGTACATTCTTTATGGGGAAAACCATCAGGCAGTCCCCCAGCTCTAACCAATAGACCGATTACGGCATTTTTTATCTCATACAAAAGCTTATGACATCTAGATATGTGAACAATAGTTGCCTGCAACCCTCCATTTTCGAGAGAAATAAAAAAATACTTCTCCACTGCACATTCTCTATGGAGACAAACTGTCAGACAGTCCCCCAGCCCCAACCACTGGACCCATTTCGACAATTTGTATCTCATATTACAGCTTGTGACAGCTAGATATGTCACCAATAGTCGCCAGCCACCACCACCCTCCATTTTCGAGAGATATAAAAAAACTCGTTTCTATTTTACATTCTGTATGGGGGAAAACAATGAGACAGTCCCCACCTCCAACCACTTGACCGATTTCGACAATGTCGAGCTGATATGAAAGGTCGCGACGTCTACAGCCTAGATATGTCATCAATAATCACCCACTGCCCTCCATTTTCGAGATATATCGCAAAATAAACTTTGGCAAAGTCCCTCAGTCTCTACAACCCCCAATTTATTTCGCCAATTTGGAATCACAGCTACATGCTATTAATATTACGGGCAAACAGCTGGTCACTAAAGGCGGCTAGTTTCGTAAAAAAAAATATTCTACATCATTATTAGTAGGTCCCCCGCTTTGTTGAAGCTTATTTAATTGCTAATCATGACATCCAACAATAGATTTCACAAAACAATACAGATTTAAAGAAATATTTTGACTATGACAAGAAACATTCTAGCATAAACTTCCAAAAATCTAAATATTGTACAGGAACGCTTCACAATGAAATCATAACTCATAAAAGAGAATTCACTGTAAACAAAAAAACGGATATGCAATATTCAAGACCTCTAAAGATCAAAACGCTTTATAGTGCTAGTATTTTGAATGAAAATTCTTTCAAATGCTGCTGCTGTTTTCTTAGAAAACAAAAGATCTCAAAGGTGCAGAAACTGATGTGCGTAACATCCACATATTTTTTAAACTTTTTATAAACAAAGCTAAATATCGATTAACGATATATCATTTCAAGGGGATATCTTTTGAAAATAAGGCAGTCACCGCCTGTCTTACAAAAGCTCGATACATCATGTACTTGGATGGGTTGTTCATGTTTGAAGGATTGTTTTTTCTTTGCCGATATACGACGGGTGCTCAATCTCGTGGAACATTTCAAATCTCTATGATTTTAAACTTATTTTTGATAGAAAAAGCAAATAATTTGTTTATCTTCTTCGGGACTTACGGTGTGTTCATCGAGATACATTTATTGACGGTTATTAGAATAAAACGTCGCAAAAATTCTTAAATGCAGCCTTACACGTTCGTGATACGTTATGTTGCGGTATCAAGAACATCATGTATCTTCTTTTCTAAGCGTAAATATTTCTCGAATATATTTTAAAAATTATTAGCAAAGAGAATTTGCAGCTAAAATTAGATTAAATTACGCTGTAATGTAATCATGTTTCTCTTTGTAGACGCTGGCAGATTGAAGTTGAAGTTCATGAGTTCAGAACGTTTTCTAAATGATGATTTTATCGTGATGGTAATTATTTTTCATATTATTACCGGGAAATATGACTGCTAGTGATTTAAGAAAATAAATCAAAATTTCCAAACACTTATAAGTACATATCAGTCTTCAACGTACTCCTTTTCAGTGTCAGCACGTTTTCCTAACGCTTTCAAGCATCCTGATGCCCTTTTCATAATAGGCTTTTAGTAGGAGGCAAATTCATTTCTGAACGGTCTAGATGACGGTGTCGTTGTCTGCAAATCGCATAAACCTCCGGCTAGTACAGTTTGTTTGACATGCTCCTCCAGCAAGTTTGACCCGAGTTCGATCCTCACCTGAATTTTCAACATCAGGTAACGAGAAACGCCCTTCCTATCCATTTTATTTAACCACTATTTCTTTTTATTGTTTCTGTTTATGTTTTGTGGTATGCGACAGTGAGCGAAAGGATGAATGAAAGTAGCGAAAGAAGATGAATGACTGAGACATGTAACTAATAAAATATATCCTTTCAGCTTTTAAATTTTTACATTTCAGCGAAATTAATTATTCAGGTTTATGTCAAGTTTTTTAACCCAGGATCATCGGTAATATTAATTTGGTTCGGAGATTGTGTGAACTCTTCTCTCCGTGAACTGTTCTTGCCCTCCGTTGAAAACAATCATCACTGGAGTGTGTGTGTGCGTGTGTGTATGAATCGCACGCATTGCAATCCTGATTTGAGTCTTCCGTAAAGGTAGGAATCACTTAGGACCAAAACGGGACTATGTAGCAGATGTGTCAGAAGGCTCCATTTCGATTTTCGGAGAGATTCAATTGTTGTTATGGCCGTAAGGAGGCGTGCATTGTCTTGGAAGAAGGCTACCGCTTTCCACCTGTCATCCGCCAATCTTTTCCTTCACATCTGTTGCCAGGAGATATGAGTAATAAGCTGCATTGACTGTTCTGTCATCTCTCAGAAATTCTACACGGATAACCCCCACCAGACCTAGCTCGGTAACGGATATTTGTGGCCGACGATCACGCAGTTCATTATACGTCCTCCTTAACTTTCTGAACGACAGTAGCTATAGTCAAAGTGGTGTCTAGGTATAGTAAAGTGGCGCGTATGCTCTATGCCATGAGACCACTTAGAGAGTCAACTGGCGGAAAACTGTGGAATCGGCGTTCTCGAAGACAGTATAGTATTGGGGGAAAACTCATTTACAATGTTTTAGAGCAGTGTTTCCCAACATAGGATCCATGCCCTACAAATGCGACAATTTGATTGTTAAGGGAGGTAGTTAAGAAATGAACTCATCCAGAGTTTAAAAGCAACCAATTTACTCTGATTTAACTAGTTACTACTGAATTTAGTATATCAAGAATTTCCCGGTAATGCGAATTTTCTGGAATCAGAACAGAGATCAGTTCCAATTAGATCGGAGTTCCGAGGTTCCACTGTAAAAAATCTTTCATTAAAAATATTTCGGAATTAAATTTCAGTTCTCCATTAAATGTTTTTAAAATTTACTTACCGTGTTTCTCAACAGTTTTCTAGTGATTTCTTTCTAAAACCTATAATTTAAGATTCCTGTTTGAACTATTAAATTGTTTAATATTAAAAATTATGAATATGTTACGTAGGAGGCATAAGAAATTTAGAAAGGCTTAGGTGGTGCATGTCACAAAAAAGTTTGCGATACACTCTTTTAGAGGTTCATTGATTTAGTACAAAAAGAAAAACTACGTGGTAGGCATTAATACTACGCATAGAATACTTAAAACGAACATTTGTATGTTCACGATTTCCAAAACTGTAGCGTCACAAAACGTGGAAGAAAGGAGAAAATGTTATACTTCGGACCAAAATGACCCCAATGGACTTTTTTCTCTTAGGAATATCTCAAATAGCAGGTGTATGCGACCTCTTCGTCAACACTGCAGGATCTTCGACGACGTATTACTTCTGCCAGCGTGATACCTAATAAGCCGAAAAAAGTGCAACATGAAATTCAAAGAAGGGTCGAGATGTGCATTATAACTGACGAAGAGCAATTCGAACTCCAAAAAAAAGGTATCTTGTGATATTTTTTAGCACGTTTCGTCGTGTGACAATGATGGAAATCGCGAACAAATAAATGAAGTTTTTTTTCTTAGCATTAATGTACATAAGGTCTTTCTGTACTAAATCGATGATGTTCTCCAACTTTGTAACTGTCTTTTCCCTCTATATTGTTCCGTTTTCGAGATAAGAACGCTAATTCCACAATTTGCCGCCAAGTGGCGCTGTGAGAGCGTCTCGTGGCGTAGTGTATATACCTAGACATTACTTTTATGGCTATAGATGCAGTTATTTTGAAATTAAGGAGTGGGGTGTAAAAGATTTTAGGGGGCATACTGTATTTCTTCAAATTAAATCGTTTGTTTTTAAATGCATAAAATTACGAGATTTTTTAAAAATATCTAAGATATTTTGACTAACAAGAAAATAAACATGCCAAATTAACTCATCTGATTTTCTAAAAACAACTCAAGTAATTTAAAACTTTTTTTATATTCTTTCAATTAATCAATTTAATTGATTTCGTTTTAAGAAAAATACCATTCCTCGATCACTTCATTACTGAAGTTGTTTGATTTTATAACATCCATTTGAAATAAATCGGAAAAAATTCATCCATTTAAATATTTTTCTAGTTAACATAAATAGTTTAAATTCTAAGAGCGATTTATAAGATTTTTTTAAATCTATGGCAAGGAGTTTTTAATCTATGGCTAGAAATACTAGTGTAATATTTTTTTTTTAATTTGCAAGAAAACGTAAACAATTTCCTAATAAGTTTATTTAATTAATTGCAGTTCTTTAATTTTTTTCAAATTATATTCCAATGTTTCTTGGAAACTTTGCACTGCATAAATAAGTGAAGACTAATGAAATTAACCATATTTTTACCCAAAACAAATTCAATAACAGAAAAAAATTTTGAAAATATATTAAAAGATATATTAAGTCAAAGTCAACTAATTTGTCACCTTGTTTGGATATCAATTAAAGACTATTGCAACTAAATGACAAATGATAATTTTCAATTTAGTAACAGTATCAGAAAAACTTTTGATGTCCTATCTTTAAAGTCAGATTGTATGGACTACTGAGGTTTTTGTCAAATAAGAGTATAAAAAAATGACGGAGAGCTTGTCAGTTCTGTATCGGCCGATGCGTAGCCATAGCAAACCTTTACAAAAGCCTTCAGTTTCTGCTGTATTATTTACTTAGTTCTACACTGGATTTAGGGGTTCATAATTTAGTGGGCTTTTCAAACGAATAAAAAGCAACTGTTTACCCATCAAAACTTGTCATCTTTTGATTAACCCTCTCATACCGAGCGAGGCGGTCCCGGGTTATCTAAAAATTTCTCCTTAACAGCAATGAAGGCCGGTCCGAGGCGGCTGGCTTCTTTCAAGGGGAGGTGAAGTTCTGAGAACGTTTAGGAGATAAGCGCGGTAGGTCCAGTCATCCTTGCCAACCACAGTCCATCACCGTGCTCCTTAAGGGAAGGTTATATCAGGGGATGCGGAGTTGGGAAAAATGACCACTCAGGTTGGGAGAGTCCAATTCATGTCGTTTTCTCCCAAAAAGTCCTGGTTTCAAAGGAACTAGAAGAAAAAAGTTGGCTCGGGATTAAAGAGTTAAGTCAACATTTAATTACAAAAATTATTTAGCTTAAAACAAATGCGAAATGTAACTCCTTACCCATACTTTATTCATCTTTCATTGAACTGTGAAAGCTGCTCTACTGTCGTTTTCCAAAAACATGTGTAATGATTTGACCCTATAAAACAGCTTTTAATATATATAGGGTGATTTCAGTGGGTTATTATAATCAATTCCAAGAAAATTTTCATTGCCGCCATTGTTCATTAAACAATTTTTGATTTATTTACGACTTTGTATTTATTTACAACTATACAGACACACAAGAATAATAAATATACAAAAAAAATTTAAAAAAACAATCAAAAATGAAAAAGAAAAAAAATAAAATTTGAAGTTAAACCAGAAAATATTGTTTTAGATTAGGAGTGTTTCTGTTTCCCACAATAATTTGCTTATAAAGTCAACTAATAAATCTTAAACAAAGACCAATTATCCCCCCCACACACACACAAGGAAATAAAAACTCATCCAGTCTCAAATTAACTTCAGAAGCATGAAGATAAAAACATGGATACAATAATAAATATAAAACAATTGAACCTTTTTAAGAACTTTTAAAAGCAATAAGTATTCAGAAAGCATCCAAGATAAAATTCATTTTTTGTTACAGATTCTATTTTTTAAAAACAACATTTTTTATAATAAAACTAGATATCTTTTGATGAGCGCTTGCGTCACTTTGATATTTACTTTATTTAAACTTTGGCATTCATGAATATTTAAACATTTGTGTCAGCTAACTTTAAGCGCATAAACACCTTCATTGACTCCTACGCTTTCTCGAAATTCTGACGCATTCCCCAATTTATTCTTTCAATCCACGCAATTTATTCCAATATTTTAAGATCGGTAAGATAAAATTGTTATTTTAATTTGGAACGACATTAAATATATTTACTCCCATCCATAGATTCTACGTCAGTTTCTGAAAAATAACCCAAATTGTTTTTCCGACGTAGATTAGTTTCCCTTCCATGAATATTAAACAAAATTCTTTGTAACTCAAACAATGTTCTGAATGATATTAATTTGTTTCTTGAAAGTTTCAGGAAAACCGCCTGATATCCTTCGGTGTCGGATAGCTTGAGTCGTGGTAGGTGCTAAAATCTAAAATCAACAAAGTTTAATAGTTTTTGTGCCATCGATCACAGTGTGTCAACTTTTTTTCTCTATTTTAATCAGCTATTTTCTCTGTCGGCCTAAAAAAGTAGCTTTCTAAGAATGAGAACTAATTTTACGGCCTGAAGGTATAAGGTAGGTAAGGGTGGGATGGAGGTAGGCACCGAAAAACATCGAATTAATCTAAAAACTCTTCGTAAAAATGTCCATCTGAAGCTTAAGTACTGCTCTACCGAGCAGATCACACTTGGCATTTTCATCGACTGAACTTTATTCATATATACAGGGCGATTCAGTACCATTGAGACAAACTTGCTGGTGGGGTGAGGGTACAAAGACGATTCTGAATCTCATAGCACTGTAGTGTCGGAAATGTTTTTTTCACTATCTAGGTCCAGAAGTAAAGAGATTATAAGAAATAAAACAGCAAAATGTAAACACAATAAAATCGTTTGGTTTATTTTAGTTACATTAACGGCCCGTTTTAAATCCAGATGAGGGCTATTTTGGAACGGAACTCGTAATTTTAATCTGTGGACCGATGACGAGGACACCTGAACCGGTATATCCCATTCCTAACTTCCGCATTCCACCAGTGGGAGGATGTTTGAGCCTCGATGAATTTAACGTGCACAAGACTATCATAAAAAAATGACCCATGTCCTGCCGAAGCATTCTGGGTGACTGAATGACACGGTGGCCTCGAATAGCAAATTAGGGCTCTGTGCCTGGCACATTAAAACCCTTATTACGAGCTTCACATACGACGGTCACTCAGACAGAGGTACGATCCGTCATCGACCATGGACCGAGATGGCATCAGATCCGTTATACCCAGCGACTCTCTAGTAGAATCAAAAACATTTTATTCGTGAGATTTTCATTAGGAAAAGTCTTTTCCATCAGTACAGAGATGTAATCGACAAGGTCTTCAAGTGAGTCAACGGGGTTCCCGTACACTTTTGTTTTAATATGACCCTAGAAGAAGCAGTGAGGGCATGATAGATCCGACTATTTAACATGGTAATGTACCGGAATAAAATGACCAATCGAGTGCTAACCAAATGTAACGTTTAAGTGTTGCCAGACATCATTGTTTAAATATGCGATGGTCCCAGCATGAATCAATACTGACTGACGCAAAAACTGTAAAACATGTTATTCCGCGAAAAGTTCCGATAGGATATATTAAAGAGAGATAAAATACTCTCTAACGCACAGATGAGAAAGTATCAGGTAAATATGAGATGATCTCCAACAAAGCCAACAACAATATTTATAGCGAAACCACACAAATAAGGCAATTACGATAGCCAGTGCTATGTGATTCCGAATAGTTTATATGCTTCTTACCCCTCTGCTAGTTTATCGAATTGGTGGTTAATCACTTGGTTAATTATGTATAAAATTCACAATTTCTAACAATTTTTTTAATGATAAGAACAAGAATGCATACGAAGAACTGTTCCTAGAAAACAATAACACAATTCCAGAAGAAGACTAATGGAAAAGCTTAAAAGCAGACGATTAATAATTTACACTGGAACAACTATTGATCTGGTTTAATTTAAAGCTTTTAATTAATAAAAAACTTGCCATCTAATCAATTGTCCCACACAATTCCTTAAAACCTTTCTTAAACTCATAGATTTATGAACAAAATTTGTACTTTTATAGGAAATATTAATAACTTATGGAGAAAGTTTGCTATAGGCGATTGTTAAAAATCGCCTGGTTGATATTCTCATTTTAATAACGATAAACGAATTTTGGGATTATAATTTTCTATACAAAAGTAGTTGCTACAACAAAAATATTTGAAATGAAAGTATTATAATCTCGAGTAACGCAGGGCATAGCAGCTAGTTTGAAATATAATAGATTTTTATTAAACAGAATATATAATATTGGCGTTTAAAGCAAAATTCTATCTAAATATCTCAATTACGTTTAAATGCATAACAGACCATATTCAGGACTTTTAACTAACTGTCCAGAATAGCAGTACACTTAGTAGATTTTCTTATATTGTTAAATTGATTGTTTCTACCTATATTCATGTAATAATAATTAAATATCTTTATTCAAATTATTCCATGTAACTACGAAAGAAATATCTTATTCAAATTATAATCATTCGATCAAAATTCATACAAAATGGAAGCAAAGTGGTGAACTTTTATTTTAATCAGAATTTCACTAAATGAAACTAATAACGAAGCAAAAGTGAGCATTTCAATTATCTGAAAATAAATTAATCACATAAAATATAACAATGGTATCACATAAAATGGAAAGCAAAAAAAAGAACAAATGAGATTAAATATCTGAAACAAAAGACATTGGATTCTAGAAAAGAAGTAACGAGATTACCTGGAAACAAGAAAAATCAAGGAAAAAAGAACAGAAAACTTCTTTCTTATTCTTAGTTGCAATATAATAAATGATTAGCAAAAACAATTCAGCAAATAGTCATTCTAAGAAACCAGAGAATAAAAGCAAGAATTCTACAGATCAAAAGAAGTTCTCGATAACAACATATGTTAGGCAACTACGGTTGAAATTTCTATCAAATCGGAAAGAGGCAGAAAAGCTTATTAGCAAAAAAGTTTCGGACAACCTGAAAACTAACGAGAAAATATCTATAGAGTGGAAGAATTGTTCTTGTGGCTTGGTTGATGCTCTGCTTACGGACGAGAAAGAATAAAAGAACCAAGTTCAGTTTCTTCAAGAAAATGAGAAATAGCTAGTTCTTCAAGGTAAAATGGAAATAAAATAAAAACATCGAAATAAAAATGACTTACCTCAAATTTTAATACAATGCTTCCCTAAAGGTATTGTCCCATTTCTGTGAATTTTGTATAATTTGGTTGAAAACTCTGTATGTTATAAGAAAAAAGCATGCGGAAAAATTTGGGAATTTTAAAGAAAACCTTTATATCTTCTTGGACTTGAATTTGTGTTACGAGATTTGAAGCAACAATGGCTATTTTCCCCAATCTTCTTGGAAATACATGCTAGTTTTACGAAAATGCATGTAAGTACTGCGCACAGCAAACAAGGATGAAGAGTGTGTCTCCGGCGTATGCTCCAGAACTGAGTTCATAGCTTGTGCCGGGTTCAAAAATTATTGGATCAAGAGTATCACAAAAAGCGAAAGAATTCAGGGACTCAAGGATGAAGGGTGTGTCTCCGGCGTATGCTCCAGAACTGAGTTCCCAGTCTGTGCCGGATTCGATCACAGCAAACAAAAACGTTGATGAAAGTTGCAAATCATTATCAGCTTTCTGTTAAATGAGGCGAGCGCAAATCGTTTTCATCTTCATCAATTTCCGGCCTGTCCCTTAAATGCCCTTGTGACCGAATCTTCACTGTAAATGTGAGTTCCCACGATTGTACGCCCACAGTTCTCTAGAAATGATTCTGAAGCATTGCATCCAAGTTAACTCAGAATTGTTTGCGTGTTACGAATTAAGCTTAACTTTTTCACAAGAGTGTAGTTTCTCTAAAATTATTGTATTATAAACGAAGAAGAGTCATCTCACAGGAGTCGAATCAGCTGACCACGTCAGTTTTTGTGTTTACAGCTTATGTACGACTTTTCTGGTTTGTTTATTTTGGATTCACAGCTCGTTTTTCGGTAACCTCCGACTAAGGGATCTATTCTGGTAGCCCCGGTTGGGTTGGGTTCCGCACGTTAACAACGGAACCCAACCCAACTCCCAACCCAACCGGGGGTACCAGAATAGACCCCTTAAGCAATCGCCAAATCCATTGGGAAACTGTATCAAAGCGCCAAGTTCGAATCAGTATTCCACGTTCTTTGAGTTTGTTTAACCCTCTGGCTCATAAGCCGACCGTAACCGGCCATACAACTTCTGTGCTAGTGGGGCAAATTTCGACCGGTTACTGTTCCAAAAGCGGGGAGAAGGCAGTTGGGCGAGTGGCCATTAAGGGACCCCTTGGGGTAGAGATACGAGATGAAAGGCCTTCCATTCACATCTTCCACCTCCCATAGTGAGGAGAAAAGGGGAAACGAGGTGGACGAATCTATTTTCCCTATCCATTAGTAAACAAACCTCCGTATACAACTGCAATCAGATTTTGAGAACCCTCAGTGGTCAGAGGGTTAATCCTTTCCTTTTAAATCTGTTAAAAAAGATCTTAAAGCATTCAAATTCTAAATGGAAATATTAGAATTAACTAAATCGTTTGGTTAAAAATTTAGTTAACCGTCAGTGATTATCTTAATCGTATGGTTAAAAATTTAACCTCCAATTAAACATTGGAAGTCGCCAAAAAGAGCGATAAAGAATAATTATGGCAACCTTTCCACAAAATGAGGCTCTTATTTTAAGTAAACATTGAGCGCTACAACGATAAAAACATTAAATTCAATATTTTCAAAGTATTCTTAAAGCATCACATTAAAAAACTCCACTTTAAACATTAATTGATGTTTTTAAACAGAGTGATGAAATTTTGAAGATTTCCATTGACTTAACATTATCACTGGAAGTTGATAGGCCCGGCAGAAAACCTACTTTACTGCAAATAAACAAAACAGAAAACTCGTCCATTGTTTCCTCGATAGGGAACGGAGAGCGTGGCAGAAGCAGAGAGTGAAGAACTGACGTCACAAGAGTGCTAGAGGGGATTTAAAAAAAAAAAAACTTCTCTTTTTATCCCTCATGACGAGAGTAGTTGAAAAATTATCGGGCTGCCTCTAAACTTTTATTTCTGATTTTTCTCTAAATATTTATCTAAATAATACGAATCGATGTTGTAAATATTTTCTATACGATGTAAATAAGTGAGCAAAATATTAATCATTTATTAAGAAAGAAACTCTTCGTCTGGTGATTGCTGCGCTACACACTGGAAATGCAGTTCCTATAAAAAAGAATTAGTCAACAAAGAGAGAAAAAATTGTATGTTTGTTCTCTGTGTAAAGCAGTAATGCATTTTCGCTAAATAAAATAGTGTTGCTTTAAAATTTCTTCTTTTTTATTTATATGTCGGTTAATTGTGATTTTTTATAAACAGTGCCATGTGTAGCAAAATCTGCTAAAATGTTAAGGAAACTAATGAGGATATGAAAAAAATATTTCATGGGAAAAGAAATAGTTACAGGAAAAAAACGCAGACAAGGAATCTGTGTCATTGATGTCATGAACTGGAAATAAAACTCCAAAATACAAATTCGCAGATGCGTTAAACCATTAATGGCTAACGTCCTTTTTTAGAAACGCTTCTAACAAAATTCATCATAAACTAACAGTAATTATTTTTCAGCATAAATTTTGCAAAAAAGTACTTTTCAGTGTTCGTTTCTTCTATATCCAATCCATGGTAGCACATATTGTTACAAAAATCGTTTTGTGTGTGTACGGTGAAAACAGTCCAACAAACAGAAGAACGGAGAATAACACTTAATTCTCGAATATTCTGGAAAACATGAAGCGCAGGTAACAGGAAAAAAGCACTTGCACAGATTAGCAACACAAACAGGCAGCAATTCACTAATAAGAATAGCAAAATCACTTTCAAAACCGCTCGGCGTCTAACAGCTTCGGATAAAACTCCAAAGAGGAACTACAAAGAGGTTCGCACTCCAAAGGAGATCCCAGTCGATCAAGACGTTCAAAGTCGATCAACACACACTATAATCCGAGCACGGACTATTTATAATCTCCCCGATAGGCCGTGACGTCACATGGAATCATCCGGATAAATCCGGATCTCGGCCCCTAATAGAGATATCAAGAAAATTCCAGTACTTTTTGAGATCTTACATTTTGTCGCCAAGTTTCTCGCCAAGCTGGCGAGAATCGATGGCTCCATTACCGGCATTCCCATACATAACCCTGTAGAACTCTCTTCCCAACCATAAGACTAACATTGCTGGGAAGCTACATTCCATGTCCGTAACAATACAAGCACTCGGTTGATAATGTGGCCTTTTTATCTTCAAGTCAGGCTCGAAAGCAGTTTTTGCACTGTGAAGTAGAAGAGGGTAAGTTTATTTAGTTATTTATCAAATAATTTACCTACATTTAACAAATATATCAGTTAACACAATTGTAAGAACATGTTTATTTTTGGAATTTCACAGAATTTTAGATTTTGATAGATTTTTTTTGGCAGTAATATGGCTTTTCCTAAATAGGGACTCTAGACTTAAGAAGGTATTTAAACATAAATTTTGCAAGCAGAATTTCTTTTAGTAATTTTTCAGTTGATTTAACGACATGTAATATTAGTTTATAAAATATTATTGAAAAAATGCGACTTGGTTTTTAATAAGTTAACGTACGTTTAAAAAATCACTTTTATGCGGGTAGATATAATTTGCAGGCAGATATAAATTAGGGAATCCTCAGAACATGTTAAAGAGAGAGGTGATTCTTGTGGCGTTTTGTAATTATACAAATGTTTTCCCAGCTCATAGACAAAGGGAAGAAAATTGTTTTCGCAGCATCTGTATTTCCCAGGAGGAAAAGAATATTATGTATTGCTAAGGGACTTCATTTATATGTCTTACTTGTGAGGGCAAACAATTTCATGGGTGTGCGACACATGTAATTAAACTGGCAATTATTAAAATGGAGTAACCTTAAAATTTGTTAATTTTTTAGTAAATGTCTCGGAAATACGTTGAAATAAAAAAATCAATTATTCAATATTAAATATTGTGCTTAATATTTGGTTTCCGAAAGTTAAATATAGAAGAAAATGAATCTACTAAATGATTTATTACGAAATACATAAACTAAAGAAAAGGTAAGCATTTGTTGACATGGAATCAAGGTGTCAACGTGAGCTAAAGTCAAAAACTGAAAGAAAAAGCTTTTGCGAATTTGGAGGTTACTTGAATATCCTTTAATCCTTTCAACTTGTCTCTAGAGATATACAGAAGAAAATTTAACCGCTGGGAATCTAAACTCTATCCAAGAATTCAAAATATTTTTTCGTCTTTTATCTGTCATATCCCTAGAATTTAGGAGAGTTAAACCTCACTAAAACCTTCTGAGATTAATAAATGTTTGTGATGTGTCAGAGACTATTTTTGAAATTCGTTTAGCTTCAAAAAACATTAACACATCCATGCATTATTGTGCTTTAGTTACCAGTTGTCAGTTCTGCTCTATACGACATATTTTGTTTAGTTCACAGGGATTATCGATTAATTTTAAAATCGATTAAATTTATGAATTTAGGTAGTTCAAGAAACAAATACCTATACATATTTAATTTAATGCCATTTGTTATACAGCCCGATTTCGATAATCTTATTTTATGCGTGTATTAAGACCTTGTCTTCCATGTTTATCTCTTGATACATTTTTAGATAACTTTTCAATGAAAATTTTTACAGATTTGGTTTGAAAAGCTGTTATATTTTTTAAGATAAAAGAAAATAATGCAACTGGTTAGTTATGTTGAGACATCCTTAATTTTTTTCAATTTGAAAAAAATTATGTCTAAGTTAAATGACGAAATATCATATACTGAATTGTACTTTTAAAAAGCCGTACAAAATACTTGGGCAAAAACTTAAATTTAGAAGAGAATATAATTAAACGTATTATCTACCTTACTAGACTAATATGCACTTCGAAAGGTTGTCCTTTCAATGTAATCGAAACACGAATACGTACACAACTTAAACAGGAGATCCAATCCCTTTATCTCAAACAGCAAAAAACGCTGAATTTTTTTTTGAATTCCTGATCATTTCATGAGTGTGATGAAACAGTATAACTGATCTATTTACATATTCTGTTGAGAAATAGTTCATGATCAGTTTTTTATTTCAAATTTAAAAAAAAATACGCAAATACGCGCAGAAATAGAATGCATTGACAATATGTTTTATGTTATTTGAAAAATGAATAAATGCTCTACAAGATAGTATGTGCTAATTTTTTTTATTTTATCAATTTTTATGTATTTTCAGATCAATAAAATGGAATGTCAAGTGGACAAAACTGAGTATTTCCGGCACCATCTGATTTTTGCATTTGATCGAGGCATTCAGGACAACGAAAGTGCTCACGAAATTTGTGCTGTGTATGGAGAAGGAACAACACCTCAAAGTACCGCTAGCCATTAGATTTTGAGATTCAAAAATTAGAACTTTGACTTCAAAGATGGATCACGCGCCGGTTGTTGCATATGTGATTCAGTGGTGCAAGAAAAATATATATATTATTTACATTAGAAGGATTGTTTAGGTTGTAAATCCCGACGGCTTCCCTGCATTCCGTTCAGCAGAGTATTGTTGCAAAAATCGTTCTGTGGGTGCATGGTGTAAACAGTCCAACACTCAGGACAATGGAGAATGAAAGTTTATTCACAAATGTGCAGGAAAACACGTAGCACAGGTAACAGGAAACAATAGATCTTGCACAGATTAGCAACGTAAACAGGCAACAATTCACTAATAACGGCAATAACAGCACTTTCAATAGCGATCAGCTCACCGGCTTCCTAGCTCGCACTGCAGACAAAAATCCAAAGTCGTTCCAGTCGATCAACACACACACTCAATACCGCTCGGAGTCTCACAGCTTACTAGCTCGCACAGCGGATAGAACTCCAAAGAGAGATTCCAAAGACTTTCGTACTGCAAGGCTATCCCAGTCGATCAACATTTATTCACTCCGAGGTCCAAGCGCACTCCTTATATAGTCTCCCATGTCAGACGTCACATGGAATAATCTAGTACATTCAAGTGTATCTCCTGTCCTAGTAGAGATATCGAGAAAATTCCAGCACCTTTGAGATCCCATATTTCGTCAACAAATTTGTCGCCAAGGTCGGGGTCCAGGCTTGGCTGCTGCCAGGTATCCTATACTTAACCCTGTAAAACTCTCTTCCCAACCATAAGACTAACATTGCTGGGAAGCGACATTCCATGTTCTTAACAGTATCTTTTAAAAGACGCTGAACAGCGCCATCTGGAGGAAGAGAAATGTAAAACACCGGTCGACCAAATGAGTTCGATAAAGAGCGACTGAAACAACTTTTTCACGAAATCCGTATCAGAAGGTCAGACAAATTTTTTTAAAATAAATAAATTTGAAAACAACGCTTATGAGTTATTCCTCAGCCCACTAGATTCCAGTCATCGTAGTGGAAAAGTAGTCTTTTACCTTGTGCGCAAGCTCATTATCTCGCAGTCATACCAAATCAGTTATTTTATTGTATATAATCTCCAGTTAAGTCAAATATTTACGGTTAAAAAAGCTCTCATAAAGTTCGAAGCCAATTAAAATGGAGGAAAGTACAAATGCTATCAGTTGATAAGGCAATAGATTACATGGATTTATGCAAATGTTTCATAAACATCTATACAGTACAAATAAATAAATAAATCCCTCATAATTGGACACATTCAAATATTACCTGTAATTGTCTGAGAAATCAGATATTAATTTTGACTTACAGTTAAAAACAGTAAGCTTTTAATATCGCACTCTAATCTGAGTTAGGGTTTTCCACCAGTCACCTTTGCGACTCGGCATCACAAGTTGAAAATCACTAGTATTTAAAAATTCACTAATTCACAAGTTGAAAATCACTAATATTCAAAAATTCACTTATTCACAAGTTGAAAATCACTAGTATTCAAAAATTCACTAATTCACAAGCTGAAAATCACTAGTATTAAGAAATTCACCAATTCACAAGTTGAAAATCACTAGTATTGAGAAATTCACTAATTCACAAGTTGGAAATCACTAGTATTCAAAAATTCACTGCTTGTATTTATTGAAAGATAGAAATTTTTACTATGGTTTGATATAACGTTCTGTTGATAAAATACATATATGATGCTGAAAATCCTTTAAAAGTTAAACTTGAATTAGACTTCAAAATAGCATTGTGGATGCTTACAATCAAAGTTAACTGTTTTGAAGAAATTGGAATAGATGAAATAATATTTTTTCTGCGATATAGAATCAAAATCTAATTCATAAAATTACATTTTCATCAAAAAAATCCAAAGTACTAGAAAAATGGGGAAATCAACCACTTATTCATGGTTTTCGAGTGTCATACTTGCATTCAATATTCATATTTTTAAGGTTGTAAACTAAAATTAGATCTCTCATAGTTGATATAATTCGATGCATTATATGGACTCTTACTTCAATCAAAAGGATGGACGAAACATTCAGAAAGTAGAAAACGACAGCTAATTATTTAGTAACGAAAGCCAAAACAGTTGAGAAGTTCATGATATAAAAATTTGAAATTGAAGTTGTGCAAATCAATTTTTTCAACGTCTGAATTCAGAATTAAGCTAACTTGCTGGCACAAAAACTCTTTGCATAATCTAAGGGTTTTTTTAAGCATTCTTACAGAAAGTTTCAATTTTGCCTTTACAGGGACATGCGCCGCGGACGTTTGAAGAGGGGGTGCCATCTCAGGTGTCGTCCGCGTCATCTGACCGCGATCCAAATGACGAGGTCGGTCCCAAAATAGCCCTCGCGTTGCTTCAAAACGGGATGTTAAGATAACTAAACTAAACTCAGACCTCCCCGAGTCCGAAAAAACACTTTTTTGGAATTATGTCGATCTATGAACACGTTACCTGAAAAACCCAACAAGGTACAAGCATGAAATTTGGTATGGACGCTTTTCACCAAATTTTCCTGTAGAAAATGTCATTTATTTCGGAAATTAATTACCAGTAGTTCAAGTGGAATCGACGCTTTTCATTATAGTTAGAAACAAAATTAATAAATTTAAAATATGAGTTTTAAAAAAAAATTAAAGATTGGCGAAAAAAGTGTATTTTTTAAGTATTTAATATAAGACGTTTAATATCTCGGGAAAATATCATAATAAAGCGCTAAAAACACTTGTCTTTATATTAACGAGGCTGCTGGAAACGAATTAAATATTATTTGTTCAAAATTCGAACTGGGGGTGATTCATATCATTAATCATTGGCGGGATATTTATAAATATTAAGAACAAATCGTCGCTTAACATGCACCACCTATTTCATTTTTTTGAAATTTCAAAGAAGAAGGAAATACTCAATTTTTCGGGATCAATAACGAATATTTTTGATTTTTTTCACATCTACTAGGAACATGGGGTCTCATCTATATATCAGATATTTAAAAAAATTAGAAATATTCGCTACTGGTTCAGAAAAATTGAGTATTTTCTTTCGTCATTGAAATTTCAAAAAAATGAGATAAGTGGTGTTGTTTGTTAAGTTGTGAAATGCAGCATAACACACTCCTTTTACTTATTATTTAGTTATAGTATTGATTTGTTTGTTCTTTCTTTGATAGAAAATGGGGGTTGTGTGTGCTATAAGTCCACTGTTGGGCGACCAGTATTTTTTTTAGCTGGTTAATGCGTCATTTAAATTCCTGGGTCGTCATGAACTTTTAACTGACGGTTATTGAGAGAGAAAATCGCCAAATAGGCGATTTTAGAAACTGTAATTAGCAAAAGGAAAAATCACATTTTCCCGAAAATTCACCTAATGCAACAGCTTGTTAGTACAATCGTGAAGCAGGCTGATAAAGAATAATAAACTTAATAATTTCAGATGTGTATTTGCATATTACACAAGGTTAATATCTTAAATTATTTTATCTAAAATTATTATGAAAAATCAGTTAAAATATGAAAAGTTAAACTTTTAACTGAAAGTACGGTGAAAT
Organism: Araneus ventricosus; assembly: GCA_013235015.1. Classification (NCBI taxonomy): domain Eukaryota; kingdom Metazoa; phylum Arthropoda; class Arachnida; order Araneae; family Araneidae; genus Araneus; species Araneus ventricosus. The sequence continues at coordinate 118,355 of BGPR01002196.1, read as the reverse complement.
ATTGCCGCACAAAGAATCTTGCTCACCGTGGCTCAGTTGGAAGAGCATTGAACTGTTTGTCTGTGTATCAAATATCTGTCACGATGGTTTAATTCAAGGACCAGTACTTTAATTCAAAATCCTGTTAATTGTTTTTCATGTTCTAGGCCGGGGTTCCCAATCTTTTTTTTTCCTCGTGCACCTCTTGTTTAGTATATTTATTTTCTCGTACCCCCTATTGTCATATCCCCCTCTCCTACTATTCGTCTATGCAAAGAATCTTTTATCAATAATGTTAAAGGCTTAAGCTAGCTAAAAACTCAATTGACTCAAATTAATAACATTTGCTGGACTCATTTTTGATTTAACAATTTATTCCATTTTTACAATAGTATTCGCTCACCCTTACGTCAATCATTATGATTTTTTGTGTCAGCCATTACCGACTTTGAGTTCGCGCACCCCAACTGTTCCTTCGCGTGCTCCCAGGAGTACGCGTACCACAGGTTGGGAACCTCTATTCTAGTTAATTCTAGATGTTTCATTAAAATTCTGGTTGGATGATTGTGGAATATCCTTAAGTGTATATTCTGTTACGGTGGTTTAATTCGAGGACCAGTATGTTTATTCAAAATCCTATTAATTGTTTTTTTACGTTCTACGCATTTCTAGATCTTTCTTTAAAATTCTAGATGAATGATTTGGGAATATTCCTAAATTGTATAAATGCTGAGCCCCAAAAGTTGTGGCATGTTCTCTTGTATAGTGAGTCCGTTCCGGCTAATAAATCTACTTTATTGTTAAATTGTACTCTTTAACTCTTTGCATCTTCGTAACAATATTGAAAACAAAACGAAGAATAGCAGAAAATGGACAAAATGTAAAAACATTTACACGGGACTTCTTACTTCGAAGCTTACAACCGTGGTAAATAATTGCTTCCAATTCTAAAAGCTGCAAAATTTTAATGAAATTACTACTTTTCTCTCAAACACAAAAAATACAAACCTTTTTCCCACTTTAATTTCGCAGAATAGAAAGTCTACAATTTAATGTTCGACGAAACAATTAAAATGGCTTTATCTTATTATGAAAATATGAATTATTATCATGAATGTGGTATCCCTTTCCGCGGACGGCCAGGAGGCTCTTCGGCCATTTCCTGAACTAAACGATCTACCAACTGACGTCAAGACACATGATCTTGCTAGCGGCAGAAACTGTTGTGCGATGGTGTGTCATGCCTGAACTGCCTACGATGATTTAATTCGATATGAAAGGACAGCTACAGTTCTAATTCTTTCACTTATCCCTTCTTTCTTTTATGTTCGTCTCGTCTAAATGTTGTCCATTAAATATCTAAAATACCAACTGTGTTTCCGTCCAAATTCATGAAGAGCAGTGGAGTGGAATACGTATTGTGATTGATGTCTGTCGAATCAGACAGTTCAAGCATAGCCCTTGTTCACGATCACACACACAGAACTATACACATGGTTTTTCACAGAACACAGAGACAAGAGTAATGCGTAGTAAAGTGAGCATTGGCGCGCTCACATATTCTGGCAACCATTGATCGCCAAAATGCCAATTTACAGTTCAAAGGCGCCAACAAACTGTGTTCTCATCTGTCTATGAAACTGCATACTTCATCTCACATGGGAGCTATGCTTCCATGCCAGATGAAGTTTACATAAAATATTTTTAAACACTTGAGGAAGATAGACAAAATATTATGCCAATAAGCTAGTATCCTTACAAAGATCATTTGCGAAATTTTAATCATCTGTAAAAATTGATTTTATGTAATCACTCTTTCAAAAATTATTTAAAATGTCATTTTTATTAAAGAAAGCTTAACTGAAAAACTTTACAAAAACAGCCATTTATCAAAAGCAAGATTATGCTAGCATATGACAGCAGTAACAATTAATGACTCCTTTCAGTCAACAGTCAGGCTTTCGATCAGAAGTAAGACTAATTATTTTATTATATTTCAGACATTTTAATAATCCAAACAAACATGTTTGAATTTCAAAACTGTTATGTCCTTTCACGCATAGTCTATATCAATCGACTATGTATATTCTCTTCTAATTACTAACACCTTCATTTAAAAAAATTGAAACAAGTAACTAGTTTCCTGTTCTTTTGTTGACAGAACAAGAACTGTATAATAAAGTCTAATAACGGCCGGATAAACAAAAAAAGTGTTTGATCCACGACAGAAAAAGAATCTTGACACAACAGAGGCTAATCTAATTAAAAGAATGATTCGAAAACATTTATTACATTTCTTTTGTTAGTAAATTGGTAAGCATCGCCTGATTCAAAAAGAATTGTTTACAAAAAGATAGGAACTTCTGATAATTGAATTAATCCATATTTTCGTAAATTACAAAAAATAATTTAACTTTTTTTGTCTGTTTAATGAAATCTATATTTTATTTGTTTCATTTGTGAATATTTCATTCTATAACTCTGTTGATGAAAATTTTGAATCTTTCTTATACAGATTTATATAAAGATATAATACATTTCTGATCTTCATATTTTGTCAAAATTCAAATATATCAAGTATTCACAAAGCAAAAACTTCAATTTTCCTTTTAATTAATCGGGATGTATTGAAGATTATAATATTGTAACCGTCTAATGATCAGCTTATTTATCAAAAATACATTTATTTGAAACTTTTACAGAATAAGACAGAAATTCAGTCTTTCATTTTGTAATTTCTTTAGCAGAATCGAAAACTATTGTATTCTCTAATTTTTTCACATTTCAAAAACTATTGTATTCTCTAACTTATTCATATTACAAAAACTATTGTATTCTCTAATTTTTTCACATTTCAAAAACTATTGTATTCTCTAACTTTTTCATATTACAAAAACTATTGTATTCTCTAATTTCTTCACAAAAAACTCGCTGAGTCTCACAAACAAAATAATTTATTTTAACATGAAATAGACATATAAACGACATTAAACGAATCACGAACAAGAACACAGATGAAGGCAGAACACATTAACAGAATTCTAGAAGAATACTAAAAAAAGTTTAAAAGCAAGCGATTAGCAATATATGTAAAGAACAACTGTTTCTTAATTTTTCCCCTTTCTAAGAGAGGGATGAAGGAAATCAGAGAAGAAGCTTTCAAGTTTATGTTGAAATAACTCAAACTTTTCTTTGATTACCCCCTTAATTACCCCTTTAAATTTGTTTTTGTTGCGAATTTGTGCAAGTGTTGCTTTTCCTGTTACTTGTGCTTCGTGTTTTCTGGAATATTCCTGAATAAAGCGTCTTTCATCATTACCTGCTTGTTGGACTGTTTTCACCTTACATACATACATAAGACGATTTTTGTAACAATATTAAAATATCTTTAAATTAATTTCTTTCGAATTAATTACCAGGTGGCGCCCCTAATATAGAATCGGAACCTAATTAAATTAATCAATGAATAAATATTTAAGTTCTGGAAATATTAAAATATTTTATCATCATTGGGAAACTTACAACTTTACAAAATTCAAGAGCTCTAACACCTAAGGAAGTAAGGGACAAATCGATTACAAAATTCCATCCATACAAACATGAAACAAATGAAATTAAATCAAAGTGTTTCATAAGAAACCCTTTTCTTGATATGACTGAGAGAGCAAAAAAATACCTGCTCTTTCTGGCAATATGAGAGATGAAAAACACATAGGAATAAATGTAATTAGTGCTTCAAAAACATTTCTTACAATACAAAAAATTATTGCTTTTGACAGAAATTGAATTTTACAGATGGGTCACTTGGTTAAGAACATTAAGTATGAATTATAATGAAAAGCGTCTAGACATGTTTTTCCGATTTAGTAATAGAGGCTGATTGAAAATTCTAACTTAAATAGTTAAAAATATTCTTTGTTATTTATTATAAATTCTTTGAAATTTACGAACATTCAAAAAAAAATTCTTGGTGATCTTCATGGTAAAAATTTGCTTTGTCTAAGCCGTTTTTACTGGAGAATAAAATGTTAGAATTACCTCGACTGAAAATTCGAATTTAAATATTTCATTCATATTTCAAAGATACTTAATAAACATAATCCAATTTTCAATTCTGCGCAGCTAATAGGAAGTTCTAAAATAGAGATTGTGATAAATGCCTCAAACTGCATCACTTTAGTTATTGTGGTTGTAATTTGTATAAAAATGTTCACGAACTTTCAGCCAATATGTAATTCGATTAGCTTTTGAAAACATTCACTAAAAATAGATAAAAGGATTTTGGCTTTAGCAATCAAAAGAAATTTCAATCTCATTAGACTTCCACTTTTCCTGTGATTGGTTGAGAGCAAAGCATAAAGATATTTGTTAATGTGAAATTATAAATAATCTGAAATGAGTTGGGAAAGACGATTATTTATTCTTTATGAGCTCTGTAGTCATATTTTGTTAAGTAAATAACTTTATTTATATTAAGCCATTTCATTGCAAAATCTCTTATGTAACGAAATTGTGTTGAGTTTTTAGCCTTATAAATAATACTGAGCTAAAACGACCTTATTAATTACTAGCTATTATGCCCAGCGTTGATCGAGATTAAAATACTTTCATATCTAATATTTTTTATGTAAAAACTACTTTTGTTTAGAAAATTACAATACCCAAAATTCTCTTATCGTTTGAAATGTTTTAAATTAAAATAAGAATATCAGTTGAACCAGACGATTTTTAAAAACCGCCGCCGATAGCTAATAATAATCTCCATAAGTTATTAGTATTTATTGTATAGGTACTTCAAATTTTGCTCATAAATCTTGCAGTACAAGAAAGATTTTAACAGATGTTTTGGGACAATTGCATAGTAAATTTTTCATTGAGATAAAGCGTTAGAATAAATATGAATTAAAAAAATTCTTTTTCATCCAAAATTCTTCTAATGTGATCTAGCAGCATTTCTTATGTATTCTTGTTCTTCATCACCATTAAAAAAGTGTTATAAATCGTAAATTTCATACACAATTTAATTTTTGAAAAATTATTAAAATGACGATCAACGATTTGAACGGAAATTAAAGTTGTGGACGGAAATTAATTTTTTTAAACTTTTATTATGTGTAAAAATAATGTAAATTTTGTGACCTAATACATATCTTCGAAAAATATCACGGAAAATGCCAACATCTTGCTAAGTTTTCAATTAACGGAAATTTTAATAAGATTTGGGGCTTTTAAAAGTTAACGGTTGACTCTTCTTATATAAAACATATTTATAAAAATAAGCACGAATTTCAGAAATAAAGATAAATTAGTTCAAAGTCTAACCGTTGCTCAGCAACGGAGTAACTATAAATTTACATTATTTCAAAATCGTCTGCACGTATTTAACAATATTAAACTTTAAAAAAAAAATAAAATTTAATGGAAACATTGCACGGAAATAAAATTGGTATCATTGAAAAGGAAGAAAAACAAAGTTTAAAATGGTATAAAAATATTTTTTGTCGGATTGTTTGCTCCGAAGTTACGGCGAAAAAAACGGTTTCGGTTAATTTCTAATTAACTGACTGTTTAATAAACTTTTGGACTTTGAAAAGTTCATAAGTGTTTCCCCCTTGTGTTAAATAATAAGTGTTAAAAATTTGGTTGAAAACAGTCCACTGGTTTAGGAGGAAATGCGGAACATAGCCACATACCCACGCCACAATGACTTTTATTTATATTAAGATTTTGAGTTGTTTTGGTTCTCGAGGCACAAACTGCACTTAATAGTAAGGATTGTAATTGATTTGATTTTTCAAGCTTAAAAAGTTAATTCGTCAAATTTCTAGTACGACTAAAGACTATTTTTTGTAAATAGCCAAAAAATTATACAAACAAACGCTATTCTTTTAGACTGATGTTACAGGCTTTATTTATATTATGTTATTTTATTGTTTAATCTCTTATTTACATTACGTCAGCTGATCAGTAATTAACTAAAATCTCAAATTCCAAAAATCAAATTTCCGGCAAAGTAAAGCTGAATAAAACAACATCCAAGCATTTGATTTAAAAAGAAACATGCATACATGCATAAAATAGCGATTCGTGAATTTTAATCGAGTTCTGTATTATTCTTAAATAAACATATGTGCAAAATGTATTACATATGTTTCCGTATTTATTTACATTAAAAATTTTATGATGTAGTTGAAACAAAAATAAACACAAATAAATGTTACTCATTAAAAACCATTCTTTCTTTTTCTTTGTATAGAGTGAAAAGATGAACAATTTTTTTCTTAAAATTTGTATGACCTCTTTCAACTTTTCATTTGAACTTCTGTGTTCAACATGATTTGCTGTTTAGCAATGTAAGTTAAAAAGACTATTCTTAAAGGAAAGATTTATCTGAGAGGGACAAAAACAACTTGTGTAGTCGAGAAAGAAGAAAATAAACTCATCAAAATGAAAGCGTGTCGAATTCAAAAGAAGACTGCTTTATGGTATATTGTAGCAATTGTTAACAAATTACTTTTTTAATACAATACATGACAGCTGAAGGCAGAAATTAAAGCTTTTTAATTATTTATCAAATTATTGTAGTTAATTAATAAAATCCTTTCTTCCGTTTCAAAACTTATCTATTAGTACGAAAAAATAAAAATAGCATTGCTAGGGAGAATGAAGAAGGATTCAAGAGTTAATTTTCTTCTTGTATTTTTTTCATTTCCTCTCGCTTTTACGATTTTTGCTTCGACCAGCAGATTGTTGACAAAAAATTCTGCTTTCTCATGCACTAATCAAAATAATTTTTATTTATTAGTTTCTAATTCGTAATGTTTAATATTTTACTTAAATCACAACTGTAATTATTACGGAGATTTGGAATCAATTCTTCAGGGAACAGTTTGAATTTTTTTTACGATAGAATATTAAATATTCTATTTGATATCAGGAATATTTTTATTCTAAGAAAAATTATTTTAATTCAGCCCTCGAATCGCTTCGATTTAGCTCGATGATAGAAATAAATTTTCTGAGCACCAGGTGGTTACGAATGAGTTTTTTTGTTCTCTCGGAATAGCTCATAGCTGCTTTTGGAAGAACAACGTTTGAGCAGCTCATTTGTTCTTGATTAAAGTCAAAACTTTGATTTAATTACACATCTATTTGATAATGAAGTTCTGAAAACATGAAAATATAGTAATGTCATCTTGAAAACGCAATTAACCAAAATTTGAGAATTCAAACACATCGAGAAATGCTTGAAGAATTGATTACAAAATAATCTCTTACAAGCATGAAACAAACCAAGTTAAATAAAAATGTATAAAAGTAACAATTTTATACATCCATGACATAAAGCAAAAAAATAAAACATGTGTCTGTCTGTTTGTCACCTGAACTCATCCTAAACGGTGAGAGGAAGCGACATGGAATTTGCAAATCCCGTTCTGGAGACTATTTCTACTTCAATTATGCTATTTTCAAATTTCAAAATTAAATAATTTAACGATATTTTATTAAATTTCACAATTTGAGTCAATTTTGGCGTTATTTCTTAGTTTTTACTAATAACATCTGAAATATTTTTAAAAAAAATGCCGGAAGGTTGTTTTTTTCAAACTGCCGCCTTATGTTAAAGGCGTAGGACTACTTTACTCGCGTGACTCTTTTCCGATTTTCAATTTTTTTTGTAGCTTCTTTTGTTACCCTTTATATCTAAAATAAGACCTTAGTTATATTTTTAACATATGTAGTTACCAAGATATAGAGGATCTCTCATACAACATTTTTGTGGCGTATGAAGCAAATTTCTTCATAAGACCCCAATGGGAGGAACGTAGTCCTACGTTAAAATTTAAATAAAATGATTTATAAACCATCTTAACGAGGAAAGAATTATTTTTTAATGATACTAATTTCATTAACGTACAGTGTTTTTTAAAAAAAATTCAAAATACATTTTGCAATTTGTAACAATGTTTAATAATATTGAATAATCAAATTCAAGCAATTTATTGTTTCATCAAATATTTGATTCAAGTGCGTTTTCCACTGTTAAAGTTATGATGAAAAACATCGCTTTCTTTGGACATTATCAAAAAGGCAGAATTTTTACTTCCGCTTTTTGTTTCGTAACATGCACACCTTTTAATACGTTTTCACACCAATGCAATGACTTTATTGAGTTACCCTCGCCATTCATTGTTTATAAATTCTCAAATGATCTTTATGAGACTGTAAATACATTCAAGATTCCGATTCCAACCGAATGAAGAGGACTTAGGAGAAAAAAAAGGAACACTATGAAGTGTTTTTCCACTCAGGCACTTGTCAATACAGGCGTTGCTAGAACGATTTAACTCGAATACTGTGTTGCAACAGCAACTGGGTGGCAAATTTACGATATTGGTATATTTTTTTCCATATAAACATTTTGATTTGTGAATTAAATATGTTTTGTTTAAAAACAATTCTTCAAAACGAAGTTGGAAAGACAAAAATAAGTTTATTTAATTCTAAGAAAAACTAAAACTAGGGATAAAAAAATCTGAAAACAATAATATTTTTATAATGTTACAAGGGAAAGAGAAGTCAAAGTTCAACAGCAACAACATTAACCGGAGTAAGAAACTGCTAAGCGTGAAAACTATAATCTAATTAAACAGTTTAAAGAGAGTGGAAGATGAAAAAAAGATTTAAAAAAAAGCAGTAAACAACTTCGGTCTTCACTTAGAAAATGATCAATGATTCACAAAAATAACTCCGGTAAAAGCCATTCTAAGAAACCGGAGGTTAAAATAGCAATTCGAGAACTCCAAAGAAGTTCTCGGTAAGAGAATTACAGTCGAAATTTCTTTCGAATGGGGATAAGACAGAAGAGTTTATTACAGAAAAAGTTTGAAATGTTCAAACTAAAAGAAAGAGTATTGAACGGAAGAATTCCTTCCGCAGATAACTTTTGATTACTGCACTGTTTGGTGTGGAGAAAAGAATAATCGAAAGAAAGAAGAGAGAGGAAAGACTATTCTAAGAGATTGAAAACAATTATTTTTTAAATCTTGTCTGAGAGAATAAGAAATAACAGGTTTGTTTAAGGTAAAAATAAGTACAGAATAAAGACATTGCAAGGGATTTAATTAGAACTTCAAAAGAAGCTTATAATATACTGTGACAATTTTGGTCTTGTTGGTATAAAATACAAAAATTTGGTATTTTTAATACAGAATGAATGTTATATATGAGTCAGCTAGTTAAAAACATAAGGCTATAATCACAATTGGAGTTATGGGAGCATGTAACATCGGATTAAGGAATGTATTTGGGAAAAAACTGTAACTAAATTAATTCTTAAATTCTATTTAAATAATTAATAAAAATTTCAAAAAACTTTATGGTTGATTCACCTGAGAAGGTTTTATTTTTTAAACTATTTTTGTTGGAGGATGAAATTTTCAAGTTTGTGTGAGCATACAAAGCGTAAGACAAAGAAAAAAAATGACGCTGAAAACATATACTTCAATCCCCTATTAAGTTATGTAACATTCCAAAAAGTAAACAAAAAAAACATTTCTTCGTAGAGTTTTATCTAAGATCAAAGTTTGCATTCAACTAATACGTCATAGATAAGAAAACATGCCATTTTTTATAGAAAGGCCATGACTTGAATCAATCTAATTCTTTAGTGAAGGTTCTCCTTTTATTACACCCGCTTTTTAAAAAACCTTATATATCTGAATAATTAATACAACTCTTCCATTAAATTCTAGCAAAATCTGTTAGCTACTCTTCATAACCACGTAGAGTAAAAAACCATTGACTCTTTGTTATCGACTAAACGAATGCATTAACTTTAATGTTCAACTGAAAATACGATCAAGAAAAATTTGACTTGCCGGAGCATTCAATTACTGCACGTCTGTAGAAATATTGCTAATTGTATTAAATTTGATTTTATTATCAAATTAGTGATGAAAACCAACATTCATTAGTTCTGGAGCAATTTACTAGTTCCTCAAACAACTTAAGAAAATGAAAAAGAAAACAAATCAAAGCAATAAACTGCATTTTAACTCCCTTCAAAATTCGAAATAATTAAACGTTTTCAACTGGCATCCTCCAAAGGAATCTAAATTATCTTTTCCACTGATTGCCACTGATTTTTGCATTTGGAAATTTTCTGCTTTTGCAAATATTATACAAAAAAAGAATACCGATTTTTAGATTTAAGAAAAATCTATTAAATGCTGCTGCATTTATTATCGTGTTACTTTTCATGAATGTAATATATTTTTTTAATTCTAGCGTTAATGAGTTGCGCAAAAATAAATGTATTTAACATTTTCACTGGAGCAGAATGAACGTCCATGTAAACACACGCATTAATTAAAAATATATACAATATGTTTTCCTTGAAAACTAATGCCTAAGCAGAAGGAACTCAAAATGTATATATTTTCAGTCAGCATGAAAATATTCCTTTTCTCAGTGTAATTTTACAATATGATGAAAAAATTCGAAAGTCAAGTTAATTAAAAATAGAAAGAGTCAAAATTTTTTATTATAAGAATGTATTTCTGTATATGTTCACCTTATGCAGGAATCTGAAAAAAACAATAATCATGTTTACGCCAAAGTGCCTCTTCCATGACAGATCTGATCCAGAATTTGATAGAAATCTAAGATTTTTCTCTAAGAATTAAAAGCATAAACATTCTTTTATGCAGCTCGTTTCATTTTTTATTTATATTTTTCACATATACACGGACAGAGACGGAAATAAGGAAATATTTTCAAAAATTTGTTTGTCCACACTCGGGGCTTAAAAGGTCTGAAACGTCGAAATTCATTAAAATCTCGAAAGCAGTTTCTGGGAGATATACAGGTCCACCGAAACAGTGGTGAAACTTCTAATTTCTAAACTGTTAGAGATGGGCATGCGCCTTCTATTTGGAAAAATGTTTTAAACGCAATAAAAATTTAAATGTCATACTTTTTGAATATATAAATGCATTGCTGAAAAGATTACGAAATCTAAATTTTTACGTAATCCTCCATTTCCATTAGTCATATTTAGACGTTCTAGGTAAACTAAAATTTCAAACCCCTCTCTGACTAAAACTGATCGAGTTATGGACCTTTGAATTTCCTAGTTTTAAACCAATGAGCGACCAGTTGAGTAAGTCCTGTGCATTGATTGGAGGATTTTCCTCAAGACAGCTATTGAAATGGTCTAAAACAAGAATATTCAATGCTTCTTTAAGACAGCCATTGAAATAGTCTAAAACAACGATATTCAAAGCTATAACTCGGTAAGTTTTAGTAGCAGAAGAGTGGAAATTTATTGTTTAAAATGCTAGTGTGTCAAAACTATTCTACTAAATATGTCTAATAAGATCGAAAAGCTTCATAAATTTTCAGCATTAGATATATGCACTGACGAAAATCTAAAATAGAATTCTTTACTTAATTTAAAGCGTTTTTTCTAATTGAAGTATGTTCATATCTTTAACGGTTAACAAAGAAATTAGCTATCGGGCCACGTTTAGAATTGACACCATGTATATTCTCCGATCCGAGTGACTGAAAAGGCAATTTTTTTTTTCACAACCAGATGTGATGGGTATTTTGCTTTTTAAGTATATATCTATTCAAGTCTCTCTGTCGTGGTTAAGGTAATTTGGATATATGAGGATGGATCCAAAAAAAAGTTTTCATAGGTAATAAAAAATTATTTATTAACATTAGACAGAAAATACAAAAGGGAATTAAGAGGCATACTTGCCGATCATTTTTTCACATAATCACTAAATCTGTTTAGGCATTTATCTGGACGCAGGACCAAGTTGTGTAACCCGGCTTGGCAGAAATCGCGTCCCTGCCCAGAGCCAGTTCTCGGTAGCTGCTTTCACATCATTTTCTGAAGAGATCCTGATAATTTTTTGGAACCCAGATTGGGCGGGTACCAAATTTGGGGTATGTGGGAGGTCGGCCCTAGACTTTTCATTTGAACTTTTGCAGCAATTCTTGAGTTTTGCGATCAGTATGGGTATTGTCATGCAGGAGGATGACACCATCACTCAACATGCAAGGGCGTTTGCGTCGGATGGCTTCACGATGGCCCAGTAACTATTTCCTTTTTCCGAAATTAAAGGAACACTCATCTGGAACAAGGTTCTCTTCAGACTGTAATGTGAAAACAGCTGACTAGTTCACGAAACTGAGGACTGGCCCAATGGGCAAGGACATGATTTCTACCAAGCCTGGTTAAACAAGTTGGTCCTGCGTTCAGATAAATGTCTCAATAGATTTGATGATTATGTGGAAAAGTGATCAGCTAGTATGCTTCTTAATTCCTCTTTTGTATTTTCTGTCTAATGTTAATAGATAATTTTTTATTAGTCTTGTAAACTTTTTCAGATCATCCTTCTAAGCAAATAATTCGAAAACAAAATTGTGTCGAAAATTGAGGTCAACATTTAAAAAATAGAAGTAACTTTTTGCTCTTTTAAAATTGTTGATTTCAATATTTTGACATTGAGACATAACCGAAGAAATTTGGACATTTTTTTTCACTTTCAAGAGAATTCTTTGAAATCTGTAAATATTAACCCTAAATAAAAAGCCAGATTTTATAAAAATTGATTTTAAAATGTTTTTGACTTCCATTTCTTGAATAAAACGCGGGAAAATTATACTTTTAAAAATCCTATTTTGTTTTAAGTATGGTTTATGGCTGAAGAACAGTTTGTTACCAACCGCAACACTGGGGTTTATTTCAGAAAAAATTCCTTGATAGAATACTATAATATTAAACACAGATGAATTTTAATGAATAATAAAGCAGATAAGGAATTTCTTTCAACAATATAAAATAAAACATGGTATTCTCATGAGTGCAAACAAAGCTAAAAAGACGCAGCCTCAAGTGAAAAACATCCATTTACTTTTATTTTTTATCAGCACTCAGGCCGCCATCTAAATGTTGTATATTGGTTTAATAAATAATTCAGTATGTTTCCAATTGGCAACAACAGGCATTAGAGCTTCAGTCTTATTCTCAATATTTTAGAAGACAAAATTGGGTATGTTTCTTAAAGGCAATACTTGGCGTTTAAGGGTTAAATGTTATGGTTCTATCGAGCTTGATGTCATTAATGATCAAACTTTGTTTAAGGAAATAGGTAATGAAGTCACACTTTAAGACTAAAATTTTACTTTAGCCAAAAGCCCGAGAAAATATGGCATAATGCCACAGCAAAACATAAGTCAACGTGCAATTAATTATTAGATGACATGCGCAAAAACTTTTATCAGTGACTGTAACGTCATGTGAATTGACTCACTTCAGAAAAAGTATGAAGTCATTATTCCGTGTTTAGGTCTTTCTTTATTTTTTTTATCATAAAATCACTCATTAAATAATTGCCGCTATTTTACAAGGAATTGAATGTCCTTATTTTGCTACACTTTTTATACTGTCAAATTGAAGTTGATTATTGTTGAAGCATTTCTATCCTTAGCATACTTAGACTAAAATAAGTTATTTTTCTTAAGCTGCAGACAAAAAAAAGGCAATTCTTATGAACTTCATTTTACAAAATACACATCTCATCTCTCAGACAGAATTTCTTAGAAATAGATTTTTATTCATGGATATTATCTCTTTTTGTATAAATAATTTGACAATGATAATTCTTTATTTTTAAAATTATGAAAAGTTGAAAAGGTAAGATAAAATAAATATACAATAATGCGATATTTACGATGAAATGCTACCTTTTGTTCATCTAGACAAGAAAGGTGATCCTCTTGAGACATTTCATCCGATATTCAAATACATTATTATTTTTCAAGTATTTCACATCTGAATATTAATATTCGAATTTTTTTAACGAAATATAATGCCAAATCTCTGTGGTTTTCCTTCCCAACAAACAAAAATATAATAACTAACTAGATCGAAATATTAATTAAAAGCAAAATTTATTGAAAAAACCAAGCATTTCTTTGCGAATCAAATAAAGTTCTGATAATACACCTGTTCATTTTTCTGCATATAAAAATATTTATATTCTCTACGAACATAAATTGCTTATCTCATACAAATGAAGGATATTGGATGTTTTTTCACATACCAAAATAATAAAAACAAGCACAAGCAAGTATATTGTTTTTTAATTTGGTGTTTTATAAATACAACAGCTTGTATATTTAAAAATACAATATATTACATTGTATTTTTAAGACTTGATTATACAAATTTCTTTAATAATATCTTTGAACTAGTTCTATTTCGATTGATTTTTGAAAAGGGTAAGGTTATAATCGAATACATATGTTAAGAAATTATATTTTTATAATATACACTTCAATTTGCTTTTATGAGTTTTATGTATGAGTATGAAGCAGATAACTGAATTCTAATTTTCGCGAAGTACATCTATAAAAATATTTAAACGAAGGAAAAATGCATATTTTTAAAAGTTAGAATTCGTACGACTGATTTTCATGTATTTTGCAAATAAAATAAGTCATCTATTCTACTTCACGAGAAATTCAAATGTTACAGTTTCCAAGTTATTACTGATTATTTCTAAATAAGTCGTTACATCTAAATTGTTCATTAACCCCAATTCAAACTAAAAAAAACACTTAAATATTCATGCTCTTTAACTTTTTTTTCTAAAACCGGATTTCAACATTTCAAGACAATTAGATGAAAACTGTGTTTTCAGCATCCAAGTGAAAGTGTTTTGTTATCCGTGTAAGTAACTTCTGCTTTTTGAAAAAAAATGATAAAAATTGCATAAATCTTTTGCTACTTCTTGAGCAGACAACATGCAAATTTAGAATGCATATATTAGTGCAAACAACATGAGTGAATTAAAATTCCGGAAAAGGAGATAAAAAGAGGCCTCAAAAAATATCTATGGAAGTCATTAGTCTGTATTTTTCCAATTTTTGTCACCATATGAAACTTTTTGTGTCACCATATGACGCACAATTCGTCTCCACATTTTAAAATCCGTCATACAATCTCTGGGGATCTTATTATAAATATGAAGGATGTAAAGCTTCAATTTTCCAAAGCAAATACAAAAGAAATGAGAAATTTTTATTTTGCATTGCTTTCATTTCATGCTTAATGAACAGTGGATTGGAGAAATATAAGGAAAGCATATTGAAGTATAGGCTTTTAGAGCTCAATCACAAAGAAAGTACTGTGCGAAACACAATCCCATTTCGTATAACATACTATTAACATGGAGAATTCATCGTTAGAAATCGTATGGCTGATCTTCATGTATTTTACAATTAAATAACAGCGTCAATTCTACTTGACAGGGAATTCAACTATTTCAATTTCCAAGGCATTACTTTTTTTCAAATAAGTTCTTGATTGAGAAAGTCGTTACGTCTAAATTGTTCAGGGATCAATCGCCAGATCCAAATTAAGCGCATATAAAATATTCCTGCTTCTTATTTTTTAATGAAGGAAGCTTTAAAAGGTTATTTATTGTCGGTGAGTTGAATTATATAAACTATCAGATGAGCAATGATTACAAAAATATAATGAGCATTTATTTCAACTTAATAAGCAGTAGCAAACATTGAAATAAAAATAAATAAAAAGCTTACGAAAAATAGTTTACATGTTCGCCATCAGGACCAAAGGTGGCACTGTAGCCTGAACAGGAGCATAAAAAAAAATAAAGGAACATTTCACGTGATTGACTAAAATTTAATGGGCGTTTTAATACAGAAATGTTTTTTAACAGTTACATTTGTTTTTTTTTTCAACATTTACAAATCGTCTTTCGCAATAGAAGTTTTGAATTTGAAGTGAATTTGGATATGCAATTTTTTTTTCAACTGCAGATAACGCATGTATTTCAAATGGGATTGTTACTCCTATAAATGCAAAGAATTTAACCGCTTTAAAGAACCGTATAACATTACATGCGAGGCAGATCGACAGAAACATTCTGCAGACGACAGTATTATTTTATAATTGAACATGCTACGATATGTGCAAGGAAAACATAATGAACACATTTTGAAATCTAAGTTATGAAATGGAAAAAGTAACTTTTAAAATATAAGCACTGAATTTTCAGTCAACCAGTGAATTCCAAATGTATCAAAATTCAGTTCAAGTTTCAAAATGATGTGAAATTGTTAAAAATTAATTCCTGAGTCAAAATCTTCATTAAAATTTTATCAATCATAGAAACTCTTCCTGTATTTAGTTCTTATAAATATTTTACTGGCGAAATTCAACCGCCAGAGCCATCCTTGCGCCTGGTGGTGAAAATGTGAACTTCTTTTATAAAAAATCAATTGATTCCCCATGGTCTAAATAGAACATATACAAAATGGCGTTGCATTTGACGAAGTGCTGTTGTTGTAATTGAGATTTAAACATCTATAATTTAATTAAGATCATATGTATGAAATAATTATTACGTATTGTTCATGTTTATTACCCTTTATATATAAATAAAAAGTATGAAAATTAACTACTTTAATTTTCCTATTATATTACCAAAAAATAAAGAAAACATGAATTCTATTCTGTGTTTCTTCAAAAGTTAAATAAAATAATTTAATTAATTTAATTAAAAATTGTTTACCGTTCCCGTTAATGATAAATTCTCTGCTCTACACAGTCCATTAGGAATTAAACCTGGGATTATGAGCTTTGTATCAGCAACGATAGAAACTATTTTCTTTTGATGGAAATAAAAAAAAAGATTTACATATTTTTCAGCTATTTAAAATATTAAAGCGTGAGTAATTTATTATCCCATATTAGCTTTGAGGAACAAGTAAAAAAAAATAGATTTAGTAGACTTATATGTGTATTGAAAGGAAATTAATTTTCTGAAAGGATTGAAACTAAAGCTTACATAAACAAAATCTGTTATTTTCAAATGAATTAGTCTTATGAGTTTAGAGAAAAAATATGATTTTGTGAAACATTTTTCATAGAATGAAATTCAATATATTCTTTTTATCACTTCCCCAATGACCGAATAAAAGTAATATCGTAATAAAATTAAAATACTTTTACTTATTTCTTTTCGAAATTTAAAGCCATGACACAAATAGGCTTTTTCATTGCAAAGGCAGTATTTTTTGTCTTTATTTCTGAGTTAATAATATACTTTTCTAGTATTAAGTATATTATGCTACCCGATTCCTAAAATAGGTGCAAGTCTGACAAAAAGAAGTGATTTATAACGTAGGACTTTACTTCACACACCAAAATGCCACTAAACATGATATGAGAGATCCTCTATATCTCGGTAACTACATATGTTAAAAACATAACTAATGTCTTATTTTAGATATAAAGGGTAACGACAGAAGTTGCAAAAAAAAAATCGGAGTTGTAGTTCAGCGACTACTGAGTCGCAAAGTTGGTCAAAAATACGCATGTATTGGTAACGAGATCCCCTATATCTCGGTTACTACATATAAAAACACAACTAATGTCTTATTTTAGAGATAATGGGTAACAACAGAAATTACAAAATAACTTACTTAAACTTAAAAACTTACGAGAAACTTCGAGAAACATAAGAGTCACTCGAGTAAGGAAGTCCTACGCCTTTAACATCAACGGTTGTTTGAAAAGACAGCCTCCCGTCATTTTTTAAAATTTATTTATTCATTATATGTTATAGGATACTTTTAATTTGAAAATAGCTTTACCTCCGAAATTCTACGAAGAAGTTCCATTTCTTTTCTTAGTATTTCAAAGGAAAAGCAAAAGTACTTTCCTATAGAAATTCTACGGAAGAAATGGAAATTAGAGAATAGAAATGATTTTTCTACAACTATTTGCTTCTAGAGTAATTCATAATGATATCATCAAAAGCATCGAGTTCATTATCATTTGACAAAATAAAAGTCCATATATATATTTCCACTCTTTCCACGGCTAAGAAGTCCCCCCCACCCAAATAATCCTTGTGCAGCTTCAAAACGGACATTAATAACACTAACAAAGGGAGGACATGACTTGGGAAATTCAATTCGGGATGGAACTTGATATATTAATAGTATACCTTTAGGATGTTCATTCATTAAAATGTTAAAGCACAATGGCCAGCTAATTCGGAGAAAATAACCTTCAAACTTTCGCCACAGCTTGCATACCAGTAAGTTATGTCATTATTGAAACGCGGATAGCTTGGTCAGCACGCAAATATTAACACGCAAATTTTTTTCAAAATATTTTTGAAATAAATATTTAATTAAATTAAAAATTTATAAACATTTTGTTATTAAAATATTAACCATTTTTAAGCATTAAATAATTTATTATTCATATGATACATGAATTATAGTCTTGATTTAATTTTTAAACAGTTAAATAATCACAAAAAGAAATTTATTGGTGTTAAATAATAATCATATTGACTATTATCATTATATGTCATTAAAAGTTTTGAACGATTCCATTAAAATAATTACAAAATTTCCTTTCTAGCTTTTCGGAAACAGATTTGGTCAAGAAGGAAAGAGTTGCTTTGATCTTTTGAATACAGAGATAGACAGTCCAAAATTTGAAGTTTATTTCCCAACAGATGTTTAAAAGAAACGTACACCATTTATTAATTTTGCAATATGCCAAAATTTATTTTATGAGAATTATCAATCTTATTCTTTACGTAAATTAAAAAGAATAAATGTAAAAAAAATTCAAAAATTTCGAATAAAAAAAATTACCTTAAAATTTTTTCATGATGACGGTAACTATTATTATTATCTAATAAGCGCAACTATTATTAGTTATTCTTTATTACCATTAAAGTTATATTTGTAAATTATTACTAATCTTTTCTTACAAAAAATTATTGAAATTAATAATTTCATATTAAATTAACAATTTTCAAATATTTAATTTAAAATATTAATCATTTGATGCAAAAATAACTGTTTATTTGTATGATACTTGAATTACGGTTAAACACTTTTTAAACAGTTAAATAATAATAAATATATTCTTTTCCGATCAAAACCGGTTCCGTAATAAAGCTAGAACGGAGATAGTGTAATTAATTTAATGGAATCATCAAAAAATTCTAAAGCCATATAATGAGAATAGTAATTATATATATATTATTTAACACCATTAAATTTGTTTTTATAATTATTTAACTGTTTAAAATTTAAATTACGACTGTAATTCAAATATCCTAAGAATACAAAATTTTTTAATGCCTAAAATGGATTAATATTTTAATAAAAGACGTTTAAATTTGTTAAATTTAATTAAATATTAATTTCAAAAATATGTTGGAAAAAAAATGCGGATGTGGAATCGAACCCTGAACAGAAATGTTGCATGCGAGTACTCTACTGACCAAGCTATTTGCGCTTCAACAAGGGGGACACCTTACTAGTATATAAGCTGTAGCAAAAGTTTGAGACCTATTTTCTCTGAATTGGCTGGGCATTGCGCTTTAACATTTTAATAGAAGAACACCCTAAAGGTATGCGCTTAATATACTAAGTCTCATCCTGAACCAAGTCGTGCCCTCCCCTTACAAGCTAAATTACTCTCATTTTTGGTACTCTTGGCAGATAATAGCAGTAAATCCAGAGATAATATTGTACTACATTTAAATAGCAAATAAATTGAATAATTTGAAAAAAAATTACGATATTCCTCTACTTAGGAATTCTTTATTGTATAATTTTAAAAAATGTGGATAAGTTTATAAGAAATTTCTTCTGCTTTATTCCAATTTTTGCATTATTTTATTTATGTTCAAATTATTAATCTAGTAAATGATTTATTTATTTTCAAATTAATATACAAGCAGTTTCTAATTTAATTTTAAATCTTCGGTTGACGTTAAATTGTTTTACGACAGTTTATTACACTATCCCAAATGAACAGTTCTAATAGCAATTCATTTATGCATCCTTATAGTGTTGTCAATTGTTGAAAAAGATTTATTTATTTTCAATTTACGGTTTTCATTTCATTTTATTTTACTGTATTTAACTTCATAATATTAAGATGTCATAATTTTTTTTCCTTTTCAACTTCCCTACTCTAGTGAAATTTCTTATCATTTCTTTCATAATTTTGTATTTTTTCAATTTAGCTGTCGCTATTCGACAAACTGAAATTTTCTTCGAATGAAACGCGCAATACATCTTTTCCGAAATTGCATAGTAATGTTCAGCGTCAGTCAAATGAAGAAATGCCGCCTTAAATGTCAAATAAATTCCCGTTTATGATATCGTTCTGCGAATTATTTTATTGGTCCTCCGTTGCTTTTCATTCCGTCTGGCATCCGTTTTATAGCATCATAAACTCGACCGAGTTCCCGCGTTTCCCAGATCTAAATACTGTCTCAGGGTCAGAGCATTTTTGCGCTTTCACTTGTATCTTCAGACTTTTCTAAGGCATTTTCCTCTTTCTCAAACAAATATTTAGCTTATTTTTAAAAAAGTACGCTGACATCTTGTGAAAAGAAGTTCACAAGAATTGGCGATATATAGCCCAAAAAATATTTGTTGCAATATTAAAGTAGAAATTTTGAAAACTATGAAAATGTTTCTGCTTTTGAAATTTACTGAATCATAGCCATAAGCATCTTGATTTTTTAAACAATAAAAGCATAACAATCTCAATATCATATGCATATGACTAGTTAAAGCATGTGTAATCGTGAATAATCAGCCTTCTGTCCAGGGCACCGCGGATGCAGAATCTTTCCTTAATTTAAATATTAAGCATTCCATTTCTCAGTTAATGTTATTTTTCAGATAATACCAACAAATATACAGTGGAACCTCGCTTACGAGCATAATTCGTTCCAGAATCTCACTCGTAATGCGAAACAATCGTTAAGCGAAACATGTTCTCCCATATAAATTAACTAGCAGTACCAGCACGGCATTGCCCGTTGCATAATGACTTCAACAAAATACGTACACGCAGGAACTTTCTTTCAACTAAAGATATCAGCATATCTGCGCGACTATCAAACGTATAAAATAATTAAATCAAATAATTCTTGGATAAGTGAAATGAAGTAATTAAGATTAGCTGACGCAATAAAATGTTCGAACGTATGGCGTACTGTCGCTTGATACCGCCAGCCAATCGGATAGTTGAAATGCATTCTGGGAACTCAGAGTAACCTTGTGTCGGACGAAAGCGTCTTCGATTCGGATATGATACAGAAAATGTTTTGGACTGATCAATAAAAAATTCACAGAAAATCGGAGAAAAAAGATATTTTAACCATTCTTGTTTTAAAACAGGGATAAATATTCTGGCTTATACCTAAAAAAATTGAAAATGATAGCGTTATTAGGAAGTCGGATGCAAGAAAATAAGATTTGAAAGTTAAAAATATGAATGAAAAGTAACTATTATTTAAAAATTTCTCAAAATTCAGTAAATTATGTTAAAAATTCAAAACAAACTTTATTGGAACAAAATTTGTTTGTTCTATCCGATGGTGCATTGATTGCTTTTCAACAATCATTAGAACAGATACTACGGCCGTAAACGTGCCAAAAATTACCCAAAACCATACGAAACAATAAATAAAAAAAATTATAGATTAAATTTTAAAATTCTGGCTTCGAGGTACATTGGGTCACCATTACGACTACCTGTGTGCCAAATTTCACGGCTGTAAGTTCTATATATTCGTCTGGACATCGCACACACGCAAACATTGACTTTTATAAGTATAGATGTAAAATACGATGATGCGCTCCATGGCAAAAAGTATTGAAAAAGTTTATGTATAACCCATGTCTTTCCTGAAATAATTCTTGATGAACCTGGCGTTTTCTTAATGTCTGTCGGCGAAAATTACTTTCGTATTTTCACAAATAATGTTCTGGTTAAAATTGTCACCTCGGAATTGCTTTTCGTGCCTCCATACGACAATCTTACAGCATCATCAAGAAATTTCGGAGACATTCTTGTCACTCCCTTTGAAACATGGATCTCCTCAATTATGTTCTTGTCTTGCTGATAGTGTAAATCGTTGATGTAGACTGATTACATGAGCTTGCTATATCAGCCTCGCTCACTGCTCGTTCTGGCTTTTCAATGATTTTACGTTTCATTTGTACGGTTTTTGATTCCTATTATGGATGTCTTCTTGAGACTTGTTCTTCGGGGACATTTTTACAAGGGTTATTTAGCTTTGGGCAAAAAATCGCGATAATTATATCTGAGCATTTGTTTGCAAAAATGTGCGATCACAACCGACGCTAAGATATTAGCGGAAGGAGCGCTAAAGACGGACTGATGTGGCAGGTACACAGTCCGGGACTTTCCTCTCTCCTCGTCACTCGTTAAGCAAGTCATTTTTCCACAATTTATTTTGATCGATATGCAAATTATATGCGAGGTGCTCGTTAGCCATTTAACAGTTTTGCCTGAACACCGTTCGGGCACTACAAAAGGGGACTTCCCTGATTTGCCCGAACGCCGCTCGGGCAGGTCATTTTTGCATACCAATCCATTGATTTTCCCGTCCTTTTCACTTTCTTTACTTTGCATTGTTTCTAGTAAATGGCTGTAGCAGTCTAATTAATGTTGGATAGCAAATCAAATGTAAACCAGTTTTTACGTCAGGTAAGGTTATGTAAACCAGTTTTTAGGCCCTTCTTTCCCCCTGCAATTAAAAATTATGAAAATTTATAAAATCAATACTTGTAACTGTTTTGACTGCTAATTTGAATTTATAAAATCAATTTGAATCAAAATTGCTTATAAAAAAAGTGCTTTTTTTACACAATAATGGCAGAAGAAAGAAAGTGTTAAGTGGTTAAGCGAGGTTCTACTTACTTCATTATACTCCGCAGGGAAGCCTCACAATAATCACTAATGGAATAACAACAATTGATTGAATTAGCATGATATATTCCATTCCCAATCAAAATTGCTTTTAAAATAATTAGGATAAATTAAATGTTGGCCTAGTAGCAGAGTGTCGGATTTTGGATAGGATTGTCATGGGTTCCACACTCGAATCTACCAGCGATGTGCCATGAATAAGAGCCTGATGCAAGTTAAATATGACGTCGTCAACATCTTCACTAAGGTGTAGCGTTTACGTTTGGAGATCGGGTTCTACTATTCAGCAATGGATTACGAGCGCTACCACTTTTGGGCGATTTTACACCGGAAAGGAGTGTCAGGCAATGAGTCATAGGAGCGCATTTCCGAAGATCTTTGATAGATCACGCTCTGTAAAATGCAAACATCACCCTTCCATTCTTCACTTTCCAACTATTTGATGAAAATAACTCCGCCCGGCGCATGCGAAAAAACGAGGAGGGTTTCCCAATCCGTTGCTATACAATAGTTCATGTGTCGTCCATCCATCCAAGATCGTCCCAAAATACCCCTCATTTAACTCAAAAAATCAATCAATCATTCAAACATAAATTATAATAAAGTCTCCTCCTCTCAAACTATAATCAATCTCCCTGCAAACAGCATGCTTGTACAGCTGAAAATATGGCAAGGAGAAACTCGACTATTACATCGGGC
>BGPR01002196.1:64964-84837 GCA_013235015.1 Araneus ventricosus | reverse complement strand
TTATAGAAAATGGAATTCTAGTGGAATTTTATTTGTCCTTTCAGGCAATTTGAGATTTTTGCAGCTGAGGATTCTACAGGATAGCGAAGTTGGACAGGAGTTTTAAGTCCTGGTAGGCGACACTCTAGGCAAGAAGGGGCATTCTATTATGTCCCCCTCCAGCTATTGATTGAGGCCGCAGTGGCCTAGTGGCAAGGTCTCGACCCCGGACCCGGAGGGTCGCAGGCCCGAAACCCGATTCCACCGAAGATCCGCCATGTATGGGGCCTGTTGCACGGTGTCCAAACGCCCTCCCGTTGGTGTTGCGGCGAAGTTTTGAGAAGGGGTGCCAGATCAGGTGTCGTCCTCGTCATCTGATCGCGGTTCAAAATTACGAGGTCAATCCCTAAATAGACCTCGTGTTGCTTCAAAACGGGATGTTAATATAACCTAACCTAATCCAGCTATTGATTTTTTTAAAAATTACACTCCCTTGTATTGAATATTTTTATACAATAGATAACAAATAAATCTGGTTTCTAGGCAGTGTTTGTTCGAAATGTTATGTATTAACATTGTTGTGTATTTTACTATGCTTGTTCAATAAAATTGTGACATTATATTTTGGGGTTTTCTGCATTTATTTGTATTATAACATCGTGTTACAAAAATCAACGAATGTATTTAATTTGTTTTCTGGGTTGAAAAAATTAATGTGTATTGTTGAAAAAAAAATGTTGAAGTTTTAATATATTCTAAAAGAGATGGTATAATATTTAATCAAAGAATTTAATATCCTGCAGAGTTTTTTAAAAAATTTAATTTTCTTTATGAAAATAACATTCTATTAGTTTTTAAATCTTGGAACAAGAATGAATGTGTATTTATTAAAAATTTATTTATTGTTGAATTTTTAAAATTTTCTGAAAGAGAAAGTATAATATTAATTAAAACGACAAATTTAATTTCCTAGAGAGTTTAAGGAAACAACAAGTGAATTTTCTTCATGAAAATTACATTTTATCACTATTTGTATCTTGAAAAATGAATGTGAATTTTTTAAAAAGTAATTTTTCGTTGAAGTTTTAACATGTTCCAAAGAGATAGTATAATATTAGCTAAATTAATAAAAATTAATTTCCTGTTGGTTTAAAAACATTTTATGATCAGAAAGAACTTTTCTTGAAAATGAATAAATGAAATTAATAATATGAAAAATAGTTTATCTTCTTAAATTATTTATCCACTGGTTATAAATGATTGCTACCCTTCAAATAGCCAATTCAACTTTTTTAAAAATGTTTTGAATGATGTTTAATATTTACTTTTAATTTCTGTATTAAAGAAAAGGCTAATTTAATGAGAAAAAAACGTTTTATGATTAGAATAATTATATAAACAATAATAAATGGCATTATTATTAAAACAATGTCAAATTAACAATATATATATAAAAAATAAACTATTCTTAAATTTAATAAGCGTTGAAAAACGAGTTAAATATCCAATAAATAAACATTTTTTCAAATGTTTGTCCCTGTGCTTTATTAATTGTCAGACTATAGGCCAAACGAACTGGAAACTGCTTTCTTTTGAATTTGAATGGCATATTGCTGTCGGAAGGAATGAGGGGTATTTGTGGTATAAAATATGTCTCGCCGTTTTCAAAACCAATGCTTTTTGCCTCTATAATGTTGCGTTGTAATTTGGTTACAATTAAGCGAGTTCCATTGCACAAACCTTTTGTTGGAGCTGAATTTCGCAATAACATTATAATGCATCCTGACTTTAAATTCATTTTATATGGTGGCATTCCTGTTGGTGCTAAGGAGTTGGGAATTTCCACAGGAAATGTCAGTCTATCATGAGGATCATCACTAACGATATCATCAACAGCTTCGTAGACAACCGTTTCCCCCGGTTCCCTTGAAGTTGTATGGCAGGAATCTTCATATGCTATGATGAAGTAAATATGCATAATGTAGCATAGAGCAATGGGGTACTAATTTCGCCATAACTGCAAAATGGTGGCGGTGCTAACTTGAAATGATGAAAGTATATTGGAAATGGAACGTGGTTGGTGAAAAATAAAATTTCTTCTCTATTCTAGTGAAGTGGTTTAAAAGAAACTATTGGAGCTAATAAATAAGTCGATCTGCCCATGTCTCCATCGGTCCAAATTTTCTGCCACTTAGTAAACAAATCTTTCTGGAGGACCCTTTTTAGATGTGATATTGGATATTTCATTGTCAAAACATTAGATTATATTTCAATTGCTTGTTTTGCAAAATAATCTGCCTGCTGATTTCCAAAATAGCCCGAGTGAACTTTAATCCAAGATAAATAGATATTCTGGGCCTCCAGTAGATTGGTTAATATTATCCTTGTCATGACATTTCTTGCTTTTGGGTTAATCAATGCCAATATACTAGTTTCATTATCTACAAATATTGTTATATCTTCGTTAATATAATTCACTCTGGAAAATCCAACCGCTTTCAATAGGGCTATTGATTCTGCTTGATAGACTGAATTGTTATCTCTTAGCTTAGCGGACCATTGATAAGACACTAGATTGTCTTTTAAAACACAAAATGCAGCCCCTACAACTGAAGTGGTTTTAGAACCATCAGTAAATATTCCAGATTTCGGATAAAAAATTCCTCCATCCTCTAATGAAATTCGACTTTCATGTAGGAAAATTGAAGGATGCTTAACCAATACTACTTCTACGTCCTCTATATCCAAAGGGAGAAGTATTTCTGAATTTTGGAATGGTTTATTTAATCTTGCTATTGTAGTAATTCCGGGTTCAAACTGCAATTTAAGTGGAAGAGTTGGTAATCCTAAAATAATCTGAAGAGCAGAAGTTGGAGTTGTCCTATATGCTCCAGAAATTGATAATAAAAAGCCTCTTTATAATGAGTTTAGTTTTCTTGATATTCGGGAAGTCGGGTTTTTGCACCAAGCTGAAACTCCATGTGACAACGCTCTTTCTGTGACTGTTATATAAAAAATGCGTCTACATTTTTGATTAATTCCCCATGTCGCACCAGCAATTCTAAGAAAATTTTGTGGCAAAGAATATGCTCTATTTGAAAGATATCTAATATGGGAATTCCAATTTAGTTTAACGTCAATATACATACCAAGATACTTTATTGCATGTGATCTTCTTATTCTATGCTCGTCATCTGACCGCGGTTCAAAATTACGAGGTCGAGTTGCTGGAAAAAGGGACGTCAATCAAACTAAAACATAATCTCAATAAAACATTTTTCATACGCACTGTATGACATCACACTTTTTTCTTTCACAATAAGTCGAAGTATAGTTTTTAAGAAAATTTTTCTATGTTCTGAGTAAGAAATCTTATTTTGCACAGTTTATGCGGTCTTGATGGAACACTCTATATAAATCAGTCTAAATATAAAAATACGAAAATTTAATTAATTAAAACTTGTATGTATATTAGTACGATTCATTTCAGCAAGTAATGGTCATACCATACCACAATTACATACATAAATCACCTTTCTCTTCAAAACTAAACCTCTGAAAAACTTTATTTCATAGGAAATATATTTAAATTCTATAAATTACTTCACAGACAAAATCTAACATTTACTTGCTTAGCCGCTTGCCTGAATTCTCTCGGGTTCGTATATATTGCAGTTAATTACTATCCCGAGAAAACTCGGGCGAAGCAGAATTTGCCAGTACGATTTGTTTTATCACGGTTTTACCCGGCCTGGAGGAAATGAAAGGAAATATTCAGCTTTCATTGGTAGTTTGCCAAGTTTCATTGGTTTCGCGTTTCTTTTGGCGGAACTGGTCACGTGTTTCCCTATTGTATAGTATACGCCGGCTTGTAGATTAGTAATGTA
Source organism: Araneus ventricosus (assembly GCA_013235015.1). Lineage (NCBI taxonomy): Eukaryota > Metazoa > Arthropoda > Arachnida > Araneae > Araneidae > Araneus > Araneus ventricosus. Next base: position 80,971 of record BGPR01002196.1, on the reverse strand, counting down.
TAAAGAAGGATAGTTGCTTTGAAAAAAAGTAAAATAATGGCGATGATTCAAGATAGCGAAAGCGATCAGGAAGACCCAGCACTAGTCCTTCACCACTGAGGTTAACCTCAAGACATTTTCCGGATGTTATTCCTGCAACTGAAAAAAAATCAAATCCAACAAGACAATGTACTCTATGCTCCCGTAAAAGAGATTCCAGAGGTAATCCAGTAAGAAAAGAGACCAGATACCAGTGTACAGAATGTCAGGTATCACTTTGTGTTGTCCTTTGTTTCAAAAACTATCATACAAAGACTAATATTTAACTTTTTTTCACTTGCCCGAGATAACTCGGGATAGTAAACTAATATTAAAACTAAATGCTTTTACACCTGTAAAAAATTAAAAATTCAACTTAAAACCAACGTATTTTGTTTTATTTCGTTTCCTTGTATTTAATAATAAAATAAAAAAATGTGATGATTTTTTGCAATTTTTTTCAAAAAAATTTGTAAGGGAAGCTGTTAGTAGCATCATCTAGGTGCCGAACTAAAACACAACATCCAGTAAATTCGCACTTTCTGTGCTTCAAAGACAATACTGACAGAAAAAAGTTTATTTATGAATCACAAAGTTTATTTATGAAATTTTGAGTTATGATACAATGGTTCACGAAGAGCTGCGGAGAATCATATTGCGTATAATTGCAGAAACTCACACTCTGTTTCACATAAATATGTAGATTATCTGAAGCTTTCATCAATGGTTTTGTTTGTTGTCCGCAATATTTACATACGTTTCCATAAAAAACGCACGTATTTTTGGAAGATATAAATAAATGTTTTTAAAAAATCCCAAATTTCTCCGCATGTGTTTTGCTTATAACATGCAGTGTTTTCAAACACATTGTACGAAATGTATGGAATAGGTGACAATATATCAGTTCCCTAAATGCTTTGGTGACCGAATCTTCATTGTAAAATGTGAGTTCCGGGGATGGTATGTCCCACGATTCTCTGCAACTGAATGTGAGCAATTAGTTAGATCCATATTAACTCTAAATATTTCGCATTTTACGAATTATACTTAACATTTGGACACGGATGTAGCTAAAGATAGCTGTTGGGCCATGCAACTAGCAACAAACCAACGATATGAATCGGAACTCAATTCTTAAAATATTGTGAGAATATCCGATATAATTTCAAATAATTCAGAATATTACTAAGATTCACATAAATGAACAAAAAAACATGCAGATATTCACCATTTCAAACTATTCGCAAGCGAAGCAGGAAGTATAATTTTTAATTCAATAACAATTAACATACCCTGTAACCGTAAAAGAAGGTCTACCCCCCCCATGCTTTAGCATCCGGGTCATCTGAATGATAGCCGCTGCAATAGCTTCGAGTACTGAGGCCCAGTGTTCTTGCAGCCAATCACCTGGCCATGACCCAACCCATCCCAAAGGAGGTACCAAGTATCACTGGTGGATGTTCGAACAGCCCCACCATTACTATACCCTCAGGAGAAGCGAGTTCCTGCTTATTTATCCGGCAGCAACTCATCCGTGTACTAGCGATGCACAGTGTAGCAGCATCCGTGTACTCACAGCACATATCCCCAGGGGAAATGTGCTGTGTGTAACACACACCACTTCGGATCGGACGGAATTCCTGAATTGAAGGCTCTTCATCTCCAGATATTGCTAATGCCGGAAATATATGGCATTGCAAATAAAGTTACCTAACAAAAACTTGGATTAAAAAGTAATGTTTCTTTGACTACGTCATTTAACGAAGTTACTTACCTTTCTGCTTCCTAAACACTTTAAGAAAATCATTGAAAAATTAAGTCTCTTTTGGGGAAAAGGTTAAAATGTTGGAAATCTTGACTGGCTATATTTACTTTCATCTTCTTCCTGTACTTTTCCACGTTCTTTTGAATAAAAGAAAGTTTGTAATACCTACTATATGGAACGATTCTAATGTTATTTCCGTTCAAAGTTGCAAGTAAATTAAAATTCAAACTGCAAATTGAGAGCATTTATGCTGTAGAAAAACATATTATTATTTACTTGTTTTTTACGTTACAGCTGTTTTCACAAAAAATAACACAAAGATTTCTAATTCCCAAATATTCCAAAATTAATTATTGCATTGTAAATAGTCTGTTGAGACACGCGATGCAACTGGTTTACTTTTTAAGACCAGTTACACAAACTTCGATACAATTTTCGGTCGTTACTCAGAAATCCGTAAGAAGAGCATTAATTTACGAATGCATGGCAGAGTCCAATTTTTCTTTTTTGGTAACCTTGTTACTTTAAGTTTATATAACTCAAACAAATGAAATTATGCGCAAATTCTTTTTCCAGTAAACATGCGAATGTATTTTTTTTCAATAAATGCAATAAATAATACTGAGGATAAAACACACTGCATGATCTAACAGTGTTTTTAGTTTTAGTACTAACTGCATGATATCTTTTAACTTCGTTAAATCTCTGAAGCCTCGGATTTTCATTTGCAGAATGTAGGCATAAATAATAAACCCAATTACAGCGTCCTTTAATGGTTAAAAGAGTTGATGTAATCTCATAAATAGCAATTACGATCCTCAATTATAGTTTTAATCGAAATTTATGGAGCAATAATGAAGAAAAATGAATCATCGCGTAATAGAAATACGTTTTTTGGCATTTTTTTACAGATTATTTAGGAATACAACTATCTTGATCAAAACAGTTTGGATGTCTAGAGCCAAAACTAGACTCTTCTGATTATGGCTGCTAAGTATTACTTAGGTGTCCTGGATTATCTGATTATTGTCCTTACACTCTTAATTTCAACAGCAATAGGATTCAAATTTAAATCTTTCAGTCAAGGAACGGGAAAAATGCGAGAATACTTCATGGCTGGAAAAAATATGTCTCTGCTTCCAGTGATCATGTCTGGAACTGCAACACTGGTATCTCCTCTGATTATAATAGGCGTACCTGCCGAGAGTTATAAGTACGGCATACAGATTTGGACAATGGGTCTTGGGATGTCGCTCGGTATGATATTAGCAGCATATATCTTCCTACCCGTTTATTTTCAATGTGGTGTATGTACAGTGTACGAGGTAAGTAAGTTACCGCATTTATTTTCATGCCTTATATTTTCAGATGAAGCTCATAGCAATTATTATTTATCCGATTGTCGCACAATAAAATGCTTGTGATGCAATAATGTATCTCACGATTATTAGGTCACTTAGGTCTTTAGAGGTTTTTACCCTTTGAACCCAAAAAAAAACATTTTTGGATGTCTGTCTGTCTGCGAGCACGATAATTCAATAAGCTAGACGAATAAAATTTTGTTATCATATCTTTACACCAAAATTGCCTGGATTTTTCGTATTTTAGACGAAATCCGTCTACGGAAATACTGTTCGTGTTCACGTGAACGCAATGATTCAAAGCGTAATGAGCTAGATAGATGAAATTTGGCATATGTCTTTAACAGACTTGAAGATCTGTGCTACTTTCGTTTGTATATTCATGTGTACGTGATAGTATTATTTATTCATGAATACGTGAACACGATAATTCCAAACTCAACGTGCGGCAAAAATGAAATTCAGTATAGGATCCTGACACCAAAATTGAAAATCTGTATCAAATTATGGACGCAATTGTCCAAAGGAAAATTGTTTGAAATGAATACCCTATTTTCTTCACTATTTTACGGAACTTAACATAAAACACTCTATACTGGTTAAGTATTCAAGTTCCTCCGCGATGTAGAACTCTTTTAGAGAGTTTTTTACTCAGACCCCAGAACTGCGAGAATGAACTAAATAACGTCCAGAAATACAGAGTGTACACAAATGAAGTGACAAATTTCAAAAATTATTAAAAAGAATAAAAAATGTTGGAACTACGAATTTTTTTTAAATGAGAGCTCATCGCAAATTTTTTTTCCAGATAGGTAACATGCCATTTCGGTGATCTAGGGGCTCCTAAATTACTGGAAATCGAAAATTTGTTTAGAGCCATTATCTGAGAAAATATTTAAACTGGAAGGGAAATAAAAGCATGTATTTGTATTGAATTTTACGCTCTTTAATTTGTTACTTCACATGTAGTGTGAAAACTGTAGATTTTTCGTGATATTCAACGAAAACTAAAAAAAATTAAACCAGTAAACGCGCATCGGCTTCTGCCGATCGGCAGCCATTTGCGTACGGAATTTTCTCGCTGTAACAAATTTAGAACCGCGTTACCTTCCTGAAAAAAAGATTTTTAAGATCTTATTTAAAAAATAAACCGTAGTTCCAACATTTTTAGTTTTTTCTAAATTCATTTTTGAAATATGTCACATCATTTGTGTACATCCTGTATGTATAATAATCAATCCACCCGGTTTGTAGATATATTATGAAGAATTGGATAGTATTTATTATTTCTTTATATTTATTATTATTATTATTGAATGACGAAAGTTTAAGATTGCGCATGAGAATTATTCTTTCAAGTATACATGTGGTTTTTGTGTGAGCAATTATAGTTTTTTTTCCTTTCGGTCTTATTTAATTATTTTTCAATTATGATTAGTATTATTATAAATAATTTATCTTTGTTTTTATTATTTTTTATTATTTTATAATTCAGTCATTTTTCTCATTTTTAAATTATTTGTCGTTTTTCAGTGTAAATAAGGTCAAGAGTTTCATGTATCTCTGTGTTTTCAGTGTTTGTTTGTTCACTTTTATTTTCATTTTATAATTCCTCAAGCTCTATGTAGCAACTGGCATCAACATAGGATGAAATGTTTTCTATTCATTTCTGAATCCTAGGCACTGAAAATAGCCGATCTCTATTTTTTTTCATCCTTAATAAAAATGGAATTTTCATACCCATCCAACCATTCAATAGCCATATTAGACCAGTCTAATTGTCATGAAAAGTATCAAAATGTGTAGAAAAGTACATAACAGCAATTTTATCACTTTAAGTTGTTGGGTCGGCCATACAAAACATGGCATTATATTTTGTACCTGGACCCCCCCCCCCCTCACCGGGCGCGCGCCCACCTCTAAAGGGAAATCCGGAAAGGAAATTACAAACATCAATTTTTTTGTGTTTAAATAAAAGGTTATTAACTTGAGAGAAAAAAAATTTAATTAATAGGTTATAGGTATTTAAAGAACATATAAAATGGGCCGTTGAACGTTAAAATAGCATAAATAGGTAAGGAGCAAATTAAAAAAGAACGTAAATTTACAAAAACATTTTAAAGTTTTCTTCAATTTGAGAAAAATATTTGCAATTCTACTGCAATAGGTATTTTATAACATGGAATATCTGGCAAAAATTTCAGATCGATACCTTTATTATTTTTTGAAAAATTCAACTTTTTCGAAAAAAACAGGGTAGTCAAAAAAAGCCTATAAGTACTTTTCAATCAATCCGAATTAATGGCGAGGAAGCAAATGCGATTCTGAAAATATTGTTCAATGATTTCAAATGACATCCACATTTTCGCTTTTTAAATGGAAGTACTTAAAACTAATTTTGAAGATATTATTTTGTGAAAATTATTAGTCCTGCACGAATTCAGTCATAACGAAGACCGCATTCAAGCATAATAATTGAGCTAAAACGTTAACTTCAAATTTATTTTCGCCACATCTATTTAAAAACGATAATGCAAATACCATTTGAAATCGCAGAACAAAACTTAAAGAATAGGATGTGGTTGCTCACCGTGAATTCGACTTGATAGAAAAGTACTTACAGGCATTTTCTGACGACCCTCGTTTTTTTCCCGAAAAAGTTGAATATTTCAAAAAATAATAAAGGTATCGTTCTGAAATTTCTACCAGATATTCCATCCTATACAATACGTACTGCAGTAGAAGTGCAATTATTTCACTCAAATTGAATTTTTTTCAATTTACGTTCGTTCATAATTTACTCCTTATCTAATTAAGCTATCTTAACGTTGGATGGTTATTTTATAAGGTTTTTTAATACCCATAATTTTCTAATATAAACTTTTCGTCTCAGATTAGTAGTCTTTTATTTAAACGCAAAAAGGCGATGTTTCGAATTCCTTCCCATTCACCCCCTTTTTCGGTTCGATGTCTGGTTACAAAATATAGTGCCAAGTTTTGTGTGGCCGACCCAGCAAATTAAAGCAATAAAATTGCTGTTACGTATTTTCCCCGTGTCAAAGTACTGGACTATAATGGTTACAGGCACAGGATATGCGGCGATGTTCTATACTGTGTAAGTATACTAGAAAGTCGAGAGGAGAATATTCCTATTGGTTCACTTGAGTAACATTTTGGAAAAACAGTTAAAAATCAGCGGAAGTGGCCTCTCCTAAGCTTTCTCGTATACTCCTCAAAAATTTGTCATTTTCCCTCCTGCGTGGATAAAAAATTCAAACCTACTGTAGCCCAGAATGCAATGACTATTAGAAGGTTTTTCAATGTAGATTATAGCGATTGTAAAATATTTAGGTGAAAAATGAATTTCAAAGAGATGCGTATGCATTAAAACTTAGCAATATTTATTTTCTATAACACTCTAGCGAGCTCCACTAATGCGAGGATTTGCGGAAGCGAAAAGAAAACAGGAGAAAATTACCTCGTTCGCTATCGCTGAATAGCTTGCGCATGCGCAGAGATTATTTCCTGTACTAAAGTAAAAAAATTGAATATGCAATTTGAACGCCTTTTTTAACCGATTGAAACGAAATTCGGCACATATCTATAATTAATGTTAGCAACCGTCCTACCAATTTTTATTTATCTAAGCCAAAGGGTTTAGGACATATAATTTTTACAAGTAAGTGATTATACAGTCCGACAAACAGTAAACCCTTTGAAGGATTTGGCCCAAACTTTTACACTGACCTACATTCCTGAAGATAAAATTGTGTACCAAATTTTATCTATCTAGATTTTCAAATTTTTGAGTTATAGTGTTCACATAATCGCGGACAGACAGACTTCCCGTAGACAGATTTTCTCCAAAATTTCAAAGAAACCTACAAATTATGTGTCAAGATCACATACCAAATTTCATTCCCGTAGCTCTAATAGTTTTCAGAGTTATCGTATTCACAGACAGACATAATTCCAAAATTGCGTTTTTCGGATTCAGGGAGGTCTAAAACGTAGAGATTTGTCAAAATCTCGAGTTCGAATTTTTTGACGATCGCAATACTTTCTCTTTGTATAACTTCGTTTACGAGAAAGTAAAAATGAATATCTTGGAGTTTTTTCCACTTTGTAAAATTGCTCCCAAATAATTTTAATACGTCATTACTAAAATTGTGCTTTTTGAAATGTCGACCTCTTTTCCTCCAATAAATCACTTAAAACCGATCTTAAATTCATTGATCCGATGTCACTTATTAAGAATTTTTTGTCCTTTCTGCTTTTCCTCGATTCTGACGTGTCTCCAGTTTGAAAAATGTGTACGAACGTAATTAATATTAATGCAATCCTTACAGTGGAATCAGTTTTAATGAATAGAACAGAAATACTGTTGTATTCTTAGTGCAAACTTGTAATTAAAACAGCAATAATTGTTAAAGTTTATTTTTATTTTTTGCATCTTTTCAAATGGAAATTAAGTGTTTTTTTGTTTCGCTTTGTTTCTTATTATACTTCGAACAGGCATATATACCAATCAGCTCAATCCTGTAATAGCTATAAAAATAGGTGCAATTTTTACAGCTGTATTTCTATGCATAGCAATTCTATCGAAGGATTTTTAAAAAATACACCTTTGAAACTTAGGAAAAGTGTACATAAAACAGCACTTTCATCGAAACTAATGAAAGCAGTTAAAAAATTGTTAAAAGAAAAACAATACCAGATGTTATTTCCATTATTTTTACATGTAGGTTTGCTTCAACTTTTCAGTTCATACAAACCTCTTACATCGATTGTTGTCGTGAAGAAAACTTTCTTTTAGTTCTTTCATTTTCTGATATGCGAACTATATACAAAAATAAAGTATTATAATGTTAAAGAAATTCTATTTCGAGATTTATACTAATCGCAATTCTTGCATATCTCCCAGACCGAAAAAAAGTAGTTTCTGCATTATGTCGTTCTGCCAGTGAATACGACAAATTAACTAGCGGGAGTGACCTCCCCGAAACTTGCTCGCATACAACTAACACGCTCCAGCGTTCGCGCCTTTCTTTACGTCGTAGAACGGGGGAAAAACCGAATATGCAATTTCAATGCCTCTTTTTCCTAACCGAGTTAAACGAAACTTGGAGCTAAATCTACAAATAGGTTTTCAAAACTACATACGAAATTTCATTTATCTAAGTCATTTCTTTTAGAAGATATCGTCTTCTGAAGTATGCGATTATACAAACCGACAGATAGCCAAACCTATGACGGATTTGGCCCAAAATTTGATACGGATCTACATTCATGATGATAACATTGTGTACCAAATTTTATCCATCTAGCTATTCAAGTTCAAGTTGAGTTATAGTGTTCACATGAACGCGGACAGACAAACAGACTTCCCTTTGACGGATTTTGTCCAAAAATTGATAGGTACCTTCAAATTATGTGTCAAGATCACGTACCAAATCCCACCCTATAGCTCTAATAGTTTTCGAGCTACGCGTTCACAGACAGACAGACATAATTCCAAAATTGTGTTTTTCGGACTCGGGTTGGACTAAAACGTGGAGATTCGTCAAAATCTCGAGTTCCAATTTTTTGACGATCGCAAAACTTTCTCTTTGTATACTTCGCATACGAGAAAGGAAAAACGCGTCAAACTAGACGGTTGACATTTCATACGCGGCCGTTTCACCAAAATCGTAAGTTCATAGTATATTTTGCCGTCTTATGTAAATGTCGGTATGACGATCGGTGCGAGTGTGAACACGATAACTAAAACACAAAGCGAGCTATATAAATGGAATTTTTTACACGATTTTATTTATAAATTGTATCTGTGTATCACATTTCGACCCAATCAGTGAATAGGAATTGGACTAAAATGCATAATGCATTCCTTGCGCTATGCTACAAAGCAAAATAGGAAACGTACCATATTGTGTACCTAAGGCTTCTTCATCAACTATTGAAATTTCTTAATATCACAGAAGAATGATATACATTCGAGTTCTTGCAATATCATGTAAAATTTGTCAGTTTATTTCAAATAAATCAATGAATTTTTATTACAGTACTTAGAAATGCGATTTGGTAGACCTACAAGATACTTCATTTCCACTATGTTCATCATCCAAATGGTAAGTTATGGAATTTTAACTGATAATTTGCATCTGGAGATCTTGACGCGCATTTCCTTCATGTACATATATGCTTTATTTTCGTAGATGCTGTGGATGAGTACAGTTCTGTATTCTCCGGTTTTAGCTTTGAGTGCTGTAACTGATTTGCCGATAGAACCTTCAATCTTAGTGTTTGGGACGATTTGTTCAATTTATTGTGCATTCGTAAGTAACATATTTTATTACGCAAAAAGATATTTCATAATGATGAAAAGATTCTTGTAGGGTTACTTTGTCTTATCCATATATTCAGATCTATATTTGTATAAAATGATGTTTGGCATTTATCAGTGGATAATAAGACTGAGGAACAAAAAAAACTTTTTTCTCTTTTGACAGGAAATTTTAACGTTTCTGTGGTATCTTCAGGTTGCTGATTTTTCAAAACTAATTTTACTTCTTCCGAATTGGTTCTGGTTATTAAAATAATGCATAATGTCAAAATTTCAAGTGTCTGCAGTAGGGTGGGCCAAAAAAAGTCAATTTTTTTCCATGTCGCTATATAGCTAGAATATGCGAATTAATGAGAAATAAAACGTGGAAAAAATATTTGTACATATTATTATTGCACAGGTGCGTACATATTATTATTGAAATATAATTTTCACTTCACAATATCATTTCCATTGGAGCCAATCCGACAAAAATAATGGCAGATTCGAAATCAGCACCATGAATTTACCCTAAAATTACTGGAATATCATTGGCAAGAAATCAGTTTTGATTTATGTAACCATTTACATTATCTGAATGTATAGAATAATGCAAATTCGTGGTTATAAGGTAAATTATTTTTTTAAAAAAAGCCTTTCCGTGATAAATTTATAACAGCTGAAACAGTCTTGAATCCCCCTTCCGAAAAGTAAATTTTTTTCATTTTTAAATTTTTATTTAACTTTGAATTATTACTGCCTTATAATATTTTGCCATTATAAGTATTGCAATGTTCTGTAAAACTGTATTTACTTTAATTTTTTGAAAATTCTATGATTAAAGTTCTATTCAAAGTTATTTACATCTATAACTATTCATCAGAAAATTGAGAAGCTTTGCAGATGAATCAATATCTATACGGGAAAAACATTCAGCGAATTAGAGTGAAATTTCTCTATAACGGCCACACTTCGTTCCAATGAAAATTGGCCATTCACAGAGTGGCCGCTCTAAAAGGGACTTGTGTTTGGAAGTACAAAATATTTATTTAAACATATTTTGTACTTCCAGACACGTTTAAAATGTATGTAATAAATTTATTTTGAACAAATAATTTTATATATGCAAGGCATGCGCAATTAAAGTTCTATTCAAAACTATTTACATGTATAACTATTCATCAGAAAATTGAGAAGCTTTGCAGATGAATCAATATCTATACGGGAAAAACATTCAGCGAATTAGAGTGAAATTTCTCTATAAAGGTCACCCTTCGTTCCAAGGAAAATTGGCCATTCACTGGGTGGCCGCTCAAAAGGGAGTTGTGTTTGGAAGCACAAATATTTATTTAAGCATATTTTGTGCTTCCAAACACTTTTAACAAGTATTAGCACATTGCCCGTTTAATCACGTATTAACACGTTTGTATAATATATTATTATATATTCTATAAATAATAATATATTCTGCATAATAATAAAATACTACCTCTGTCCCATAATAATAGTAGGAAGTGAATATTTAAACGGGAATTATTGACGTGTGCAGCTCTAGCTCTAAGTTATATTATAGCGCAAAATTGCGAACCTTCAATCAAAATCAATGTTTCATGACATCTGTCATTTGTTTTGACACATCTTTCAATTTTTAGGTTAATCTAATTATTGCGAATTATAATTATTTTTTCTAATTTCATCCACTGGTCGAAATCACATGTTTTATTTCAGTTGAATATCAGCCCATTGTAAAAGTAAGTTGAAAAAAAAACAAATATCGAGTTGCGATTGCCCAATTCATTAAGCTCACGCATTTAGGGACAGCAAAAGTTAGCAGCCAAGGGATCCTGCCTACCAGTTTAAAATGCAGTAACGAAATTATTGAAAAATCCAGAAACAATCTGAACACTCAAAATAAAAATTTGGAGTAATATTTTTAATTTATTGTATAATTTAATATAGTTTTTTGTGATAATAAATGTTGCATTCTATATTTATTTTCTTTGGCTACTATTATTATGGGACAGAGGGATATCTATAATATAAACGCCGTCAGGATCCTCTAACGCTTCAGAAATATGGGCGTGGCTACGTTCCGAAAGTGGCTCGCCCAGAAGGGAACAGGAGAGAGGTTTCTTTCCTTAGAATTCGGAGCGGGGGAAACAAGGGTTTCTTAGAATCCGGCGCGGTTTTCGAGGGGGGAGTGAATTTCCCTTATCTTTGAAAGAGAAAGCGTTCAAGTATTCTTGGTAAACAATATGAATGGGAAGATCCCACTGCAAGGAAATGAAGGCTCTTTGGAACTATGGAAAAATGACATATAACCGAAGATTTGCGTCGTATGAACGAAGCAATTTATCAGTACAATAAATACGAATGAATCGGGATTGTGATGAAACGACGTATAAACGTAAACGACGTATAAATGAGAAACTTATAAAAGGTGCTTTACTGTAATTTTAAATAAAAATCTCAGGAACTTCAGCAATGACTTTATGCTTTCATGGAGGCAGTGAGCGTGTTAATTCTTATAAATAAATACTATAATTAATCTCTTCATTACAGAATTTCGTACAGACCTTTTCATTTCGCAATTTCTGAATTTTTTTCAACATTTATTGGTTTTTATTTACATACAAGAATCAGAATGATTATTATCAAAGAACATTGGTAATAAAAATGTTGTGACTTATTGAAAAATTAATAAATGACGACTGTTCATGAGAGTAACTTTTGTTTCAGAGATCTGTTGGGAAGAAAACATCAAGTCTCGTACTATCTGCCTATGCATTCAATAGATCAACATTTGCTGTCTCTTTTCAGGTTTCAGGTCAAAATCGGTTCCGCTAAGTTAGAATGAAAATTTTGCAACTATTTTAATTCAATAATTTAAAATATTTAATGACATTTTAATGATAATAGAAACTATATTCGTTATTTACCCTCATTAAAGTTGTATTTATAATTATTTCACGGTTTAAAAATTAAATTTTAACTATGTTTTAAGTATCCTATGAATAAACAGTTATGCTATGCATATAAATGATTAATACTTTCACTAAAAATATTTGCAAATTGCTAATTTAGTTTGAAATTATTGATTCCCAAAATCATTATGAAGAAAAAAATGGACATAGAACCGAACACTGACTACGCGGGTAGTAGGTTAGCACGCTACCACACATACTACTTCGCAAGGGAGCATGGGTGAGAACTTACCAGTATATAAGTTGTGACGAAAGTTATAAGGCTATTTTCTCGGAATCGGCTAACTATTGCGCATTCATATATATAAAAGTAAACATCCCGAATATACTATTAACATACCAAGTCACATCCCGAACTGAATTTCTCAAGACGTGCTCTCCGCTTGGAAAAACAAAATACTTATAATTTACAAAATAGAAAATGTTGATAACGGATGCCTAAAATTTTTTATTTTTTCAACAGGGAGGTTTGAAAGCTGTTTTATGGACAGATGTTTTTCAAATAATTTTGATGTTTGTTACTGTCCTGATGATTTACGCAGCTGGAATCGTGGATGCTGGAGGATTTGCGAATATTATAGATCGCGCAAAAGAAGGAGGGAGGCTAAATTTTTTCAAGTAGGTCAATTTATTAAAATTAAAAATATGAATTAACCTTAACTTAAGTAGCGGAAATATGAATTAAGGCTGAATAAAATCAAGAATTCTTAACTCTTTCAAGTGTAGTATGTTTGGCTAAAATTAGCCCTTAAATGAAAATGGTACAAGATGTTTTCGTGTAAAAAGTGGTTCAAAAATATACCACTAAACAAATGGCATCAATAGAAAAGCGAAAGACACATCATAAGGCTTCAAAGAGTAACAAATGTTTCATGATTTAAAAAGAAAGCTGATACAATGTGACTCACTAATTATAAATTTTAGTTACTAATATATTGGCCAAGATCTGTTTCTCACTTATTCGGTAACGCTCTGACGTCACCAACAATAAAATTCGCACCATAGCACTGCGAGACGTTAAACAGCATTATTTCATGGTTAGAGCACCTAAATTTCAGCAATTTTAAATTTAAAAAAGTAATTGTCGTTCTAATTTCAAATTTAATAGCTCTAAAATAGTGAAATAAAATTTGCTATCGATTGATATAAAATTTATCTCGCTATAATCAATAGTTCCCCAGAATTTTAAATTATATAAATCATAAATTTCAAATTAATTTCCGTTTGTTAATGGAAAGTAGTAAATCACGTCAGTGGTATATCATGCGCATGATATGTAGTTTGGACGCCACGATGCATCTGATTATTGACTGCAATCGTGATGATATAATTTGATAATATTTTTTCGCAACGTTCTACAAGCAGAGAAGTTCTTTGTTTTGATTAATTTAAATTTGACGGGAAATCTCTCGAATGAAGAGGCAATTTTCACCCGTCATACCATGACAGGTGATTTTCCATTATAATTTATAATTGCGTTACAATGTACTTAAGTAAAGTGACTATTCTCTTCGGCTTACACCACCGGCTTTCGACTTTGTGCTGTGGTTTCAAATTATTCCCATATAAGAATAAATGGTCTTGTGGTTTACTCATTTAATTGGTCTTATCAGAATAACTACATAAACTACATTTTATTTTGAAAATTAATTTCTAAAAAATCCTCATTTTCACCTATTATTAAAACCCACCAAGACCCAACCTACCTGCAAGGGCGTAAAGCCTTTCACCAGTCGGATCCTTTCCATCCTTTTTTTAACACCCACTCTCACCCACCCTACCCGGAAGAGTGTAAGGCCATTACACGGACCGGAGGGGACACAAATAGCATGAGATATATGCATACTACACCCAAAACAGGGGTGACAAAAAAATTCATAGAAATAATCATAATCAAATTGTAAACGAAAAAAGCTCCAAGGGACACAGAAACCAAGACACACATAACGAGGAGAAAAAAGGAAAAAAAAAACATTAAAGTATTATGACAGAAGAAAATTAACAGAAAATATAAGTACATGGGAGAAAAAAATTATAAAGAACTCAAAGGCAATGGTCAACACAATGGACAAACACAAGCAGCTTTCAATAGTACATACAAGTACAAAAGAAAAAAAATAAAGAAGAACAACCATAATCAAAAGTATTAGCACATTCAAAAACATTTACACTGATACGTCCTTGCAAAGACCGGCAGAACCCAGTGGGAAATCGAGAAAACATGTGAAAAGGTACAAATTGGCCTCTCCACAGCCGACAACACTGTTTGCAGAAGATTAGAAACCAAATTGAGTAAAAGTAAGGCTGCCTCAGCTCTGGTTCAGACGGTTGTACAAGACCTCACAAAACCTAAAAAAAAAATTCCAGACGTGACAGACACTCCCTGTTTTCTTTCAGATTTTTAAACCAGGCGACGAGGTGTTGAACTGCAGGTTCTTTTAGGTGATATTCTTTAGTTAAAGGGCAGTTGAAGAATGTGTAGGGGTCTGCATCACCGAGTCGCCCACAAAGGTATAATGGAGAATTGAGTTTTTTTAAATCTATGGAGATTATAGGGGAATGGACCGTGCGACGTCAAGAAGAAAATTAAAAAATTTCTATAAATTAAAAATTTCTTATCCACACAGGGTGCGTAACTCCTGACCCCTTCCTTAGATTCCGAATCATAATTGTCCCAGCTGAACTTTCAGTTTTTGATGAGTTCTTTCCAAATTTTGATTTTAATATAAAAATTGGGAGTCGGAATACTTAATTCTTCTCCCTCAAGAGTAGTTAATTTTGCATGGCGATGGCGATCCGCGAGCTCGTTACTTTGGTCGCCCGCCGGCATGCGCTTTTACCTAGTGGAGTCCCACCAGAACGCCGGCCATCTAAAAGTTCTTCTTAACGCTAAGTGCGAAAGCAGATCTAGGCTGGCACTCCTCAGAGCCTCGATGGATGACGGGCTGTCAGTATGAATTTGATCGATTTATTGTTCTCCAAAGCCCAGCGGGCACCTAAAAGCAGCATAATGCAATAGTATAGATCTGCTTTTTAATGAAATTTCGTGATAATTTGAGCATATTTTTATACTTATAGCTTCGGATAATATTAATAGAAAATGGAATATTTTAAATATTTTAAAAATTTTAACTTTTTTAACCCTCCGTTAGTCACACGGGTTACGGGTACCCCCCATTAGTTTTCAAAACATTACGCTTTAACTCGTTAATTCCGAGGCGACTTTTTTCTTCTAGCCCCTTTAAAAACGGAGCTGTTTGGGATGATACGACATGAATTGAACTCTCCCAACCTGTGTGGTCATTTACCCCACGTCCTGTTATAACCCTCCCTTAAAGCGCACGGAAATGGGCTGTCTATGGGCAAGGATAATTGGATCCCCTATCGCGCTTATCTCCTAATCGATCTCAGAACGTCACTTACCATCACAAGGAGCCAAACGCCTCAGACCGGCCTTCGTCGCTGTTAAGAGGGAATTTTTTGACCGCCCGGCACCGCCTCGCTCGGTGTGAGAGAGTTACATTCCTTTTGTGGCGTAGTGAGAACTGTATCATGTT